>JAFEMH010007443.1:0-89530 GCA_022495995.1 Adenophora triphylla var. japonica | reverse complement strand
TAAGGCTTGACCTTTACGGGGACATGCAACTGGGCTATATGACATGGACTAGACCAAAAAACCAACCAAAAAGTCACGGTTTTTTGAAACGTGTGACACGGACTGTGCATTGGCCGACACTGGCTGCCTTGGGGAGTTTGGGTGATTCCGTGCGCGCCCGGGAACATCGTAAGGCTGTCCATGACTGCAGCTAAAAAATCACCCAGGGTTTAAAGGGACGTGCGTGCAAAGTGTACAGGATATATAAGGTGCGCGTAGTGTGCGGCCTCCTAAAAATATTCCTTTTTGAGTTAAAACAGAGATTTTCATAAATGTGCTTTAAAGGAATGATTTTTCGAGACGGAGGAACATGCAACAGATAAGGCACGTAAATTTTCTGAGCCCCGCCGCCTTGGAACCGAATAGCCCCAAGCCGCCAAGGGCACGAGATTATCCTCAATTTTCTGGTGGAATTGCCACCGAGGCCACCCGGTCGAATCCAAGGAGGATTGAGCCGTCTGTTGCATGGATCAATTTTCCAGGTTCCACTCCTTTGCTATTTCAGGTTGTTTCCCGAACATTTTAGGCACCTTTTAGCCTTGAGAAGGCTTCGTGTTCAAAGTATGCATAATTCCCAAGATGCAAATGATGCAATGCAAGGCAAAGAAAGCAAGCACGATAATTGGAATCCGCGATGGGAGTCTAACCCGCTCAAAGGAAAAAATCTTTCTTTTTATATTTTATTTTTCGAAAAGAGATACCGGTACGTGGGATTGTTAAACCACCGTTTATCCCAAGCCCCGGGTTAGGGAGCGATACAGGAAGGTTAAATGGTTTCCACCTATATACCGGGTATCGTTTATTTTGAAAATGAAAGCTTTTCTCCTTTGGGATATCCCCAGCGGAGTCGCCAAACTGTGAATGTGTGCCCAAATTCTAAATTTTTGTTTTTAGATCGGATTCACGCGAGTTTGAAAACATCCGGTTTAATTTGAAAAACGGAGTCGCCACGCCATTTTGATTTCCTCAAAACTTTGAAAAAAAGGATTTTAGGGTTCAGAGGTTAAGTTACCCCTTGGGAAGAACGGATCGTCGTTCACCCAAGGTGCCTTGCCGTAGCAAGTCTCCCTAGATTCCATTTTTCGTGCTTGCTTGCGTGCTTTCTTGTGTGCATGTGTTGAAAAGAGAGGGGGGGAATGTCCCAAGTTGTCTTCCGGACGTACAAACCATTTAGTTGGTTGTCGCTCGGGATTCCTTGGATTTTTTATGTGTTCGGGACTTTGATCCCGTCCTCATCTTGAACTTGTGATCATCGCTATTTGACCTTGGGTCTTGCGTGATCGAGTGAAGGACTCTCTTTTATAGTCCAAAATGGGGTTCTTTAGGAAAGGAGTGACCTTAGCCCATCAATCCTACGCCTTGAGACGATTGAGCTTATATGGGAGCTATCGTGCTCGTCTCAAACGATTATCGGAGATATAGGTTCAAGGGTTTATCCCTTTCTAAAGAAATTGTGACACCTTTAATGGAAGAAACGATGTAAAGATGGGATCTTTACACCGGTACATTCCGAAGGTTGCTAATGGGGACATGGGGGAATGCATGTAAAAATGACATTTTTAATGAAAAGATGACATTTTTTGGGTGCAAAGGATTCTTTTGATTGCAAAGAATGCTTTTTATGTAAAGAAAGGATTTTTATGCAAAAGATGCATTTTTATGAGGAAAATTAGTATTTTTATATGCAAAGGATGCACAAAGATGACATTTTGAAAGCAAAGGATGCTACTTTGATGGTAAAGAGATGATTTTTAATGCAAAGGATGCATTTTATGTGAAAAGTTGGTTTTAGGTGCAAAGGATGCACCTTTATTGTAAAGACATGATTTTTATATGCAAATGATGCATTTTTAATGGAAAGCATGGATTTTTAGGTGCAAAGGATGCACCTTTATTGTAAAGATTACATTTTTAGGAGCAAATGATGCTTATTTTATGCAAATGATGCAAAGGGGGAGGGGGTATGATTTAGATGAATAAAGATAGGATCTTTAACAACAAATACCAAGTTCCAAGCAAGATAATAGCAATATGCAAATGTAAAGAGCAATTATATCACATAGGCATTATAATGCAAGGAAAGGGGGTGAGAGGTTACCAATGGTGGTGACCTCTTCTTCTTCGGATCTTGCCTAGCGGAGGGACCACTTCTTGGAGGCTTCAAGGAGGAGGGAGGTGACTTCTTGGCACTCTTCAACTTCCTAATTTCGCAGCAGTGTTTTGGGAGAGATTTTGGAGCTGAGTGTGGTATTTTTGTTGGTGGTCTAAAATGGGTAGAGGAGGGCTCTATTTATAGGCAGTCTGGATACGGCTAATGAGGCCGTGCAGCTAGGAGTTCTTGTCTAATGCAGCCGTGCGGCATTATCCTGTGTGACTCAGCATGTTTCTAGAATCATGCAAGGTGGCACTTATAGAAGGTTTTTGGTATTAAGAAAAACATGTTTCTTTAATTCCAATTAATCTTTTCATCCCTTAGAAGGTTCGGAACAGTTCCCGAATTGTTCGGGAACTTTATGAAAGTCCGGGGAATTGGCGGGAAAATTAATCGGAAGGCATGAGCCAGATTTGGGTACTTACACCTGTCTCCCAAGAAGAGCATTTTGAGTTGTTCTTTTATGTCCGGGATCCCTTTGAATGAGTATTCATGCTGAACGGTGGTGGCAATGCTTTTAGGTATTGCAGTGACGTCGAGGAACCCTCCCCTTATCGGATTGGCCTTGAGTCCTTTGAAACGCTTGAGGTTCTGTGCCAGATTTTCCATCTTTTCTGCAGTCTCTGTGCTGACTTTTCCTATTCCTTTCTCATCTTCATCAGTTCCGCTATTAGTTCCCTCAGTTCCTTTCTCATCTTCATCAGTTCCTTTGTCGGTTCCTTTGACGAGTAGCGAGCGAGGTCGAAGCTGTAAGGTCGAAGGTTGGGTGCCCCGTAGGAGGTTCCCCTTTTGCAGGCCACTGCTTTGGTGCTTGCGAGCTTCTTGTCTTCTCTGACGTCAGCAGGTGTAGGCACATATCCGAGCCCCTGGACTGTATTGTGGTCCTTGACTTCGATGACTTGGTGTTGGCCTTGTAACCTTTTATCGAGCCCCAGTCCTGGGATGAAGTTCATGAGTTTCATAATTTTCATGGCAGGGGGGATCTTATCCCAGAACAACGGAAGGTCTACGCTGCATATTTGGATCTTGGAAGTTTCCATTGTAAATCTAGTTAATGCCATATCGTCGTTATGCTTGATTTCTAACACTGGAATGCCATTGGTGCAGGTCCCTTCGGTGGTGATGCTATCCCCGTAGACAGTTGTCAGTTCGTTTCCTTGCATGAATTTGATACATTGTTGAAGAGCGGATGCCACACCGTTTATCTGGTGTAGCCCAAGATAGCTGTGAAAGTGATAGGAATGTCCAACACTTGAAATTTGGTAGGCATCATCTGTTTGCCGAACCAAATGATTAAGGTAGCAACCCCGAGAACTGTACGGGAGGTAGAATCATAAGCTTTGACAGTGTGAGCTAAAGGCTTCAATTCTGTGGACTTGATGTCGAGGAGGTCCATCATCTTGGCTGGCAAGACATTAATTCCTGAGCCTCCGTCAACAAGTACGCGAGGAAGGCGGCGCTCATCCAACTGGACAATGATGTAGAGCGGCTCATTATGATCAGCCCCAAATTTTGGTAGGTCCAAATCTGTGAAGGTGATGATGTTTCCATAGAGGATATTGCCGATCATCTGTATTACTTCTTCGGGAGTTGCGTCTATGGGGGCCATTATCCGGGCTAAACTTTCCTCCAGCTTGAGCTTATGAGGGTAGGAAGAGGTGAGCAGAGACCAAAGGGAAATGTTCCGTAACCCCTCTTGGCAAATCTCAATCACAAAACGTGAGTATGCTGCCATATAGTCTAGGATCATAGACCTGATCTCTTTCTGGAGAAGGGGAGTCATCGAGCCATCCATTTCATGTCTTTCTCTTGAGAGGCAGAGGTTTTGGTGGTGCCTTGGGATTGCTTTGAGGTTGCTTGTGGCGGTGGCCTTCCTTTGTCAGCACGTTGATTGAGTGCGAGTACCCGGTTTGTTTTGACATTCCTTTGTCGGCCCGTGCTCTGAAGTTGGACAAGTTGAACTTGGGCTGATCCTTCTGGGGATTATGCTTCTTGATGGCAGTCAGGTTGTCTGAATTTAAGGCTTTCTTGTGTCCCGAGGCCTGAACTTCGGTGTCAGCAGGATATTTTGGCTTTCCCTCCCCTGTAGATTCTGAAGTTGTGTTGCTTGAAGAAAGGCAAGACTTGTTGGAGTAGAGGATGTAGTAATCAAACTTTCCAGAGGGTTCTCCGAGAGTACCCATGCTAGTATCTCCGATTTCGAATCTCTTTTTAAGCTTTTGTTGAGAGGAGGGTTTCTTCTTCTTTTTGGGGGAATCACCCCTTATCATGTCTTGGAACTCGTCGTCAAGGCATTTTGAGCAGTCACATACGTCATACCAGATGGGGACGTTCGGTGAGGGGTTAACTGAGAGAGGGATTGCATGTACGGAAATGTGCTGAGAATGTATTCGAATGTATCTTGGTGGTTGTTTGAGTAGGTGGGACGATATCACTTTGTTGTGGAAAAACTGCCCTTGCTGCTACTGCTGCCCAGAGGTGTCATGAGGATTCAAATTCTGATTTTGGATTTAAACTTCGGATCTCGGTCAAAGTCTTTCTTTCAAATCCTGTCTTTCGAAGTTGTGTCTGAGAAGCCCCAATTCTGATTAAAACCTCAATGCCGAAAAAATCTTTTGACAAGCCCCAGAAATCGGAACTCAGAGTAGACTTCCAATATGAAAGAAGAACTCTCTTCGCGTGGCAAAGCCCCAGTCCGAAATAAATGACTTGGTGAAGCCCCATTTTGGAGGAAGCGCCAGTCTTCTATGGAGGTCTTGGAGTGAATCTGATGCAGCTCCAATCTGAGTTGAACCTTATGTGGCCAGACGAGGCAACCGTCCTTGATATTTTTTTATTAGTCAACCAAAATGTAAAAGAAATGACTCGTAATGTACACTTGCAAGGACATATTTTAGAGAAGTGGGAATGAATCCCGATTTTATGTGAATGCCTAGTTTAATGCAGGCACCAAAACTCGCTTTAGATTTGACTATTTTGAGAGAGTATGAGCGTAGAGAGGTTTGAAAAGTGTATGGAAGCCCTTGCTGACAGAAAGACAGTGTTTAGCTCTATTTTTCCTATTGCTCAGGTTACTTAGCCACTAATCTCGATATGAACAAACGTCTTGATTAATTATGAGGAGAAAGTCAACCGACGTCGAGGAGCAAAGTTGGTTAGGTGTGAAAGAAAGGTCTGTGTATAGGGGAGGTCATCGATGAGACTGGGTTTATGGGATTTGTATGTGTTTATGACCGGGCCACTTCTGGTTGCTTACGTTCCCCTTAGTGTAAGGAGCTCAGGCCGCAGTAGTTCTGGCTGAACTATGTTTGATTTTGGGAAAGGGTATGAACATTTGTGGTCCCTTCGGTGAAAAGGCTCGGATAGGAAGGTTGGATGATGAGGCACGGGCCTTGAGGTGATTCCTTGACAAGTCATTTTTTTGACGGCTACTTCAATGATTCCATTGCTTATTGATCATCGTCTTTCATCGAGAAAGAATTTGAATATAGCTTAAGGACTTTTTTTTTGCCTTTGCTTTTGCTTTGACTGCTCCCTTATTATCGACAACTTCCATTATTCGAGCTTTAAATTTTCCCACCTGTCAAGCTTCTGGTAGGCGGTGCTGGGTCCTTGGCCTCATTTTTTCTTTTTTTCTTTTTTTTTTGAAGTTCCTTCTTGAACTTTTTTTTTTGAAGCACATGAGGGTGAAGGCAAGCCCCTGCTTGAACTTTCTTGATGCACACGAGGGCGAAGGCAAGCCCCTAGGTTGTTGTCGACATGGGGTCAATCTTTCAATGCTGAGTGACCTCTTGTTGTTCCTTGATGTTGCCGTAAATCGGCGACTTGGTCAAGGTGATGGTGGGGAATGTTGGGTTTTGGGGTTACAAACGCAGCGAAAGAACTTAGAAATAACAATCAAAACCATAGCCCTTAGATTCGTCTAGCATGAAGAGATTAGAAAAACATGAAATAGAATTACATACCTTGAATTCAATTTGGTTTGTCAAAATAGATCTCAAAATTCAAGCCTAGAATTTTGATGTTGAATCTTCTATCTTCCTTGTTCAACCTTGGTGATGAATCAATCAACGGAGATCTTCAAGACTTAGGAGATAAAGCAACCACCCTCTAATGGTGATCCACACGCGAGCGAACCAAGAACTTCTTCTTGTTGGATTGCTAGATGATCCTTCCGATTATTGAAACGTTTTTCAATAATCAATGCCGAAATAATGGAATTATTTGGAACCTTTTGATTCTTAATCAAAAACCAATCTCTAGAGTTTCATAAACCTAGAACAATGATGTGTGTGAGAGAGGTTTAAAATATGCACAAGGCTTATATTTATATCATATATAAACCCATAATCATATTAGGGTAGGACTCCTTGTTAAAACAAAACCTTACCGACCAAGGAAAACACGTACGGGCTGGCTAAGAGTGTCGCACTACGTGTGATGCCAGTGGCTGATTCTGTCGCACTACGAGCCAAGCCAGGAAATTTACGTGTGCTGATTAAGGGCACGAGTCATGCCAGAGGGCACGAGTCGTGACCAAGCCAAAAGCACTCGTTCCACGAGTCGTGACCAAAAATGCAGTCGTGCTGATTTATGGTACGAGTCGTGACTCCTGGCACGAGTCGTGCCTCTGTCATGGCCAAGTGTGTCGCGCCACATGCCATGCCAGATTTCCAATTTTCCCAATTTTCAGCCATAATCAAATTCGCTCTTTGTGTGTGACCCAATAGGAATTATATTATGTTGGTAGTGAGTCAAAACATGACCTCACAAGACATAAGTGGTTTCTAGCAAACCATTATATCCACCCAATTAATATAACATCAAATCTTGATTCCTCGATAGATCAAATGTCAAAACCCCTTTGTCCACGATGTCCAATTGAACATGAGTCATAGTCTATGTCAACTCATTCCGTTCAATGCTTTCTCGATTGTGAATATGTTGATAATCCAAATGTATTTGATCTCTATCAAATCACTTGAGTGTGGCCACACATTTCATCAACCCTATTCGCCGAGGGGCCCAAGCAAACATCTCTCTCAAACAGAGAGGGACAAATCCCATCTTGACTTATCATTCTTCCCTACATGAATCCAATCGTGCTAACTTATTGCTATCTGATTAAAGATAGTGTTAGACTATATTAAACACGACGTTCATCATGTGGAAGACGATGATAATCTCAGGTACGAAGGATTTCAATGACACGACTATCATGAGATTTAATCATGACAACAGACCATGTCATAAATCTCATAAGTAGGTCATGTCCAATACTTGTTCTCTAGCAAGTAACCATAAGTGTAATGTGCATCTCCATGCATATAATCATCTCCATGATTATCCATTACCAACTTATACTAGTTGTTCACAACAACTAGGGACGCAGTTCAATATAATAAACATGCAAACATATAATGAACAGAATAAACATGCTTTATAATAAATGATAAAGATGATACATAACGGTTCAAGTTTAAACATAACTATAGCCTAGGGCACTACACCAACAATCTCCCACTTGCACTAGGCTCCATTTATGTATCGAATACCCATGGACCTCACATGACCATCATGCTTTGCTTGTGCGAGGGGCTTTGTAAGCGGATCCCCAATGTTATCATTTGTTGATACTTTGCATATCTTAACGTCTCCCCGATCAATAAACTCTCGAATGAGATGGAAACGTCTAAGTATATGTTTGGATTGCTGATGTGACCTTGGTTCCTTTGCTTGCGCATTGGCACCATTATTGTCACAATAAAGTTCCACCGAATTAGTGATACTTGGAACAACTTCCAAACAACTAATGAACTTCTTGATCCAAACTGCCTCCTTAGTTGCATCAGATGCCGCTATATATTCGGCCTCAGTAGTAGAATCGGCAATAGTACTCTACTTGGAACTCTTCCAACATATCACACCTCCGTTAAGCATAAACACAAATCCCGACTGCGATCGGAAATCATCTTTGTCGGTTTGGAAGCTAGCATCTGTGTAACCTCTTACAACAAGATCTTCTTTCATCCTTCCAAATACCAAGAATGCATCCTTAGTCCTTCTTAAGTACTTAAGGATCGTCTTGACTGCCATCCAATGGTTCTCACCAGGATCAGATTGGTATCGACTCGTCATGCTCAAAGCATACGAGAAGTCGGGTCTAGTACTAATCATAGCGTACATGATAGATCCAATAGCCGAAGCGTATGGAACTTCATTCATCCTCTTTTGCTCATCAGTTGTCTTAGGATACTGCGTCTTGCTAAGAGTAACACCATGACCCATTGGCAAGTTGCCTCTCTTAGAATTTTCAATTTTGAATCTTCTAAGAACCTTGTCAATGTAGGTATTTTGACTCAAACCAATTATCCTCTTAGATCTATCTCTATAGATCTTGATACCAAGGATGTAAGTGGCTTCGCCCATATCTTTTATTGAGAAACATTTCCCTAACCAAGACTTGACAGTCTGAAGCACAGGAATGTCATTTTCAATGAGTAATATATCATTGACATACAATTAGAGAAATAATACTACGCTCCCACTGAATTTCATGTATACACAATGTTCATCTTCATTCTTGACAAAACCAAACACTTTGATTTTCTCGTCAAAACGAAGATTCCAACTCCTAGAAACTTGCTTCAATCCATAAATGGATCTCTACAACTTGCACACCTTGTTAGAATTTCTTGGATCGACAAAACCTTCAGGTTGTGTCATATACACATCCTCAAGCAGTTTTCCATTAAAGAAAGTGGTTTAGACATCCATTTGCCACATCTCATAGTCATAATACGCAGCTATGGCAATCAAAATTTTAACAGACTTAAGCATGGCAACAGGCGAGAAGGTTTCATCATAGTCTACACCATGAGTCTGCCTATATCCCTTTACTACAAGCCTAGCCTTGTAAGTATGCACCTTCCCATCCATGTCAGTCTTCTTTTTGAAGACCCACTTGCACCCTATGGTTTTTACACCTTCGGGTGGCTCAATCAAGTTCCAAACTTGATTATCCGACATGGATTGCAATTCGGATTTCATGGCTTCTAACCATTTATCCGAATCGGGATTGGACATCGCCTCTTGATAGGAAGTAGGTTCATCATTCTCAATGACTTCCACTTCATTACTTTTCGACACGAGAAACCCATATCTCTCGGGTGCGGATCGTAACCTATCCGATCTACGATGGACTTGTGGATCTTGAACTGGTTCCATAACTTCTTGTGGACTTGGATCAGTCTCTACTATCGGTTCCATGTTATTTTTGGGTTCTTGAACTTCTTCAAGATCAAATTTACTCCCACTAGATTATTTATAGAGAAACTGTTTCTCAAGAAAAGTACCATATTGAGCAACAGATACTTTGTTCTCAACGTGGTTGTAAAAGTAATACCCTTTGGTTTCCTTAAGGTAACCAAAAAATAACTTTGTCAGATTTAGGTGCTAACTTATCAGAGACAAGTCTCTTCACATAAGCTTCGCAACCCCAAATCTTCATGAAAGACAAACTAGGTTTTCTTCCATGCCACATCTCATGTGGGGTCTTAGGAGCCAATTTAGTAGGGACTCTATTCAGTGTGCATACAGCAGTCTCTAATGCATATCCCCAAAAGGATATAGGAAGGTTTACTTGACTCATCATCGAATGAACCATATCTAATAGGGTTCTATTCCTCCTCTCGGAAACACCATTCCATTGTGGCATTCCGGGTGGAGTCAACTCTGAAACAATTTCACAATTTTTGAGATGATTGTCAAATTCTTGGCTCAAATACTCACCACCACGATCGGATCGAAGTGCTTTAATTGTTTTGCCAAGTTGCTTCACTACACGATCGAATACCTCACTTAGGGGTATCCCAAAATTATCATAGTGATGTCGTTGTCTCGGGGAAATACCATTTCTTTGTAGTGCCCTATTCTGGGTATGATGGACTGCTTCGGAAACCTCCCTCCCTTTGTTTGGAGTAGATATTGGATTGGACGGGGCTGCCCTGTAGTGATAAGAAGCGGCTGGAATCGGGGCCGGCTTTTCTTTCAAGTCTTTCTCGTATTGGGAACCCGCGTTGACCACGACACGGAGATCAGGATAGAAGTGATGGTTGACTGATGCTCTTACTGATGGATTCAAACATGACTCAAAGATTAGCATTTTCTCAACCTCAGGTAGTGACTCTATGATTTCGGAAAGCTTCCAGCTCCACTTCTTGCAAAGTTCTTCTATAGTTTCGTCTGCCTTCTGTTCCGCCAGCATAACCACATGCGGGTCGATAGAAACCTTTGAACTGCTGAAACTTGTAACCAAAGGTCCACTGATGGAGGGAACCATGATAGGGGTTTGATGGGATCAAATGGTACATTCATCAGATCCGATAGGGATAAACGAGGGTGGGAAACCCGAGACAGTTGGGTGTTCCTTTAATAATCCACTGTCGTATTCGAGTGGGGGTTGGACAAACACGCTTTGAGGGAACAGAGCATAAATTGGGGGGTACTGTGGAAATTGAGGGATTTGATGCCATGAAGCAGCTAAAGCAGATGCAGGCTGTCCGAAGTAATGGGCTGGAAAAGTCATGGGGGCGAAACCCGATGAATTCTGAGCATATTGATAGAAAGAAGTGAATCTGGGGGGATTTTGAAGGCTATTGGGATCTGTTTGAGAGGGTCCAGCGCTGCGCTGGTTGTATTGAGTGAAAGGGGTAGTCTGAGTACTAAATCTCTTATTTTTGCTTTGATTTATTTTATTTGTCTTAGATTTCTTTACAGAACCGGAAGGAGTAACTAAATGGTTGTATTTGATTATAGGAGTTCCATCGATTTACTTCGTAAAAACTACGAAAAATGGTATCTTTCAACATCATCAGTGTTAAGTAAAGTGACTTTTTTTAATTGTTTTTTTAATTGTTATGAGCAGCCCCGAGAAGGGGATGCGGTTCCTAGAGTGGGAAGAGCCCCAAAGGGGACCTTATTCCTACTTCCTAGAGTGAGTGAGCCACGAAGTGGATCAGGAACCGCTTGGCCGTGTATGATAGGGGTGCCTTGAGAAGTGGCAATATGAAGCCTCGGTCGGCTATTTCCTTGGATAGAAGGATTTCCGTAGTTCAAAGGCGGAGGAACCTGGTTGAAGGATTTGGGAGCTGATCGGGGAGGATCGTCGTCCTTGATTAAGTCGAATGTACCATCATGTGAATGTGTGCCCAAATTCTAAATTTTGTGTTTTTTAGATCGGATTCACGCGAGTTTGAAAACATCAGGTTTAATTTGAAAAACGGAGTCGCCACGCCATTTTGATTTCCTCAAAACATTGAAAAATAGGTTTTTTATGGGTTCAGAGGTTAAGTTACCCCTTGGGAAGAACGGGTCGTCGTTCACCCAAGGTGCCTTGCCGTAGCAAGTCTCCCTAGATTCCGTTTATCTTGCTTGCTTGCGTGCTTTCTTGTGTGCGTGTGTTTTGAAAAGAGGGGGGGATGTCCCAAGTTGTCTTTCGGACGTACAAACCATTTATTGGTTGTCGCTCGGGATTTCTTGGATTTTATGTATACGGGATTTTGATCCCGTCCTCATCTTGAACTTGTGATCATCGCTTTTTAACCTTGGGACTTGCGTGATCGAGAGAAAGACTCTCTTTTATAGTCCAAAATGAGGTTCTTTAGGAAAGGAGTGACCTTAGCCCATCAATCCTACACCTTAAGACGATTGAGCTTATATAGATGCTTCATGTTCATCTTAAGTGATAATCGGAGATATAGGTTCAAGGTTTATCCCTTTCTAAAGAGATTGTGGCACCTTGAATGGAAGAAACGATGTAAAGATAGGATCTTTACACCGGTCCGTTCCAAGGTTGCTAATGGGGACATGGGGGAATGCATGTAAAAATGACATTTTTAGTGAAAAGATGACATTTTTGGGTTGCAAAGGATGCATTTGATTTGCAAAGGATGCATTTTTATATAAAGACATAATTTTTATGCAAAGGATGCATTTTTATGGTGGAAATAGTGTTTAATATGCAAAGGATGCTAATTTGATGATAAAAGGATGATCTTTGATGCAAAGGATGCATGAAAATGAGTTTTAGATGCAAAGGATGCACCTTTATGATAAAGACATGATTTTTATGTGCAAAGGATGTATTTTGAATGTAAAATGGGGGCTTTTAGGTGCAAATGATGCACCTTTAACATAAAGATTACATTTTTATGAGCAAAGAATGCTAAAGATCACATTTTTATGAGCAAATAATGCCTATTTCATGCAAAGGATGCAAAAGGGGGAGGGGGATATGATAAAGATAGGATCTTTAATGATGAATGCCAAGTCCCAAGCAAGATAATGACAATATATGAATGCAATGAGCAATTAAATCACATAGACAAGCATCATGCAAGGTAAGGGAGTGAGAGGTTACCAATGGTGGTGACCTCTTCTTCTTGGGGTTTTGCCTAGCGGAGGGACCAACTTTTGGAGGCTTCAAGGAGGAGGGGGGTGGCTTCTTGGCACCTTCAACTTCCTGATCTTCGTGGAGTATTTTGAGAGAGTTTTTATGCTGGTAATTCTCTGATTGTGTTGTTGTTAAATGGGTAGAGGAGGGCTCTATTTATAGGCAGTCTGGATAAGGCTAATGAAGCCGTGCGGCTAGAGGTCCTTGGCTAATGCAGCCGTGCGGCATTATCCTGTGTGACTCAGCATGTTTCTAGAATCATGCAAGGTGGAAATTCTAGAAGGTTTTTGGTATTAAGAAAAACGTGTTTCTTAATCTCCAAGCAGTCCCTTCAGCCCTTAGGTGTTTTGGAACAGTTCCGAAATTGTTTCGGAACTCTAGGAAAGTCCGCGGAATTAGCGGGAAACTTTACTGGAAGGCATGAGCCAGATTTGGGTACTTACAGAAGCCCCTCGGCAACGTCACTTGCAGGGCAAGTGGGGTTGTCGATAGAAAAGGATCCAATCTGGCGAATGCCGAGACGGATTGGGTGACCAAGGTGGTCGAGTGGCTGAACCTTTGGAAGGCTACCTACGTATCCCGGAGGAATCAAGCCAGGCCGTAGTTCAGAAAAGATCCGCAGGGGAATGGCAGAGAGAAACTGGTCTCTTGCCGGGGAAATAGGATAGAAAGTGACCTAGGAGGCCAGGCGATTGATCCTACTGGGGACATGTAGAGGTGACCGATGTGGTCGGATATCTGGACCTCTATGAGGGACTACTTCATCACTGAGGAGCGATGAAGGAACAGGGTGACCACTCACCTGGATGGCTAGGCCTTTTATGAAAGGCTGCCTCACGACTGAGGAGCGATGATGGAAAAAGGGTGACCACTGCGGTCGGATGGCTGGACCTTTTATGAAAGGCTACCTATGTATCCTAGAGGAATCAAGCCTTGATCGTAGTTCAAGCATCACTAGATAGGTTAGGAACGATGTCTAGGATCCTTAAAGTTTTGACAATTAATGGAGGTTGTCACCTGATTGGATACTTGAGCGTACTTTTCTATTCGTGATAGAGGTAGCTAAAGTTTGGAGAACTTGAGCGTACTTCACTATCTGTGATAGAGGTAGCTAAAGTTAGGGAACTTGAGCGTACTTCTCAACCTGTGATAGAGGTAGCTTAAGTTTGGAGAACTTGAGCGTACTTCACCATCTGTGAGATAGAGGTAGCTTAAGTTTGGAGAACTTGAGCGTACTTCTCTATTCGTGATAGAGGTAGCTAAAGTTTGGAGAACTTGAGCGTACTTCACTATCTGTGAGATAGAGGTAGCTTAAGTTTGGAGAACTTGAGCGTACTTCTCTATTCGTGATAGAGGTAGCTAAAGTTTGGAGAACTTGAGCGTACTTCACTATCTGTGATAGAGGTAGCTTAAGTTTGGAGAACTTGAGCGTACTTCTCTATTCGTGATAGAGGTAGCAAAAGTTTGGAAAACTTGAGCGTACTTCACTATCTGTGAGATAGAGGTAGCTTAAGTTTGGAGAACTTGAGCGTACTTCTCTATTCGTGATAGAGGTAGCTAAAGTTTGGAGTTCTGACAATTCGGAGGTTGTCACCTAGCGTCATTCCGTTATAACGGAAGTAACGGAGGCGACTGGGGAAGAAAGTCTATTTGCATAAGGAGATAAGGGATATCTTCTAAAAACGACGTTATCCTAGTTAAAGGATAACAGGAATTATATGCCCAAGTGGAAAGTCCAGGGGCAAAGAGGTAATTTCTGCTCAGAGCGAAAGAAGCCGCCCGGCATGAGAGGGAGGCAAAAGAAGCCGTACGGCTAGAAGCCTAATTTTTCCAGATTATTTAAAACAGAATTTGAACGGGGACTGGGCATTGTTGCCGCCCAAGACTGTCGAGGAAGAGAGAGGAGGGAGAGAATTTTTCTAAAATCCTTCAATTCCCTTTGTCTCTACTGATTTGGAATGGATTCGGAGGGGAATCCAATGCCAAGGCAAGCGAGGAGGAACATATCCGAGGCCGCTCGGAGGAGGAGGAAGGAACTTGTTCGTACGGAGAGAAAGTATGACTTTTTCACGCCTCCATCGGAGCTCTACCCGGGTAGGAGGGAGCACAAATCCACGAATCCTCAATCGGTTGGGGTAAGCATTCTTAATTTGCTCAATTCCGTCTATTTTGATTGGATTTTGATTGGTTCTGAGGCTTGACTCGAGTTTTAGGAATTTCTCGAATTTTCCTAGGATTTTTAATGATGATTTTGAAATATTAATGATTAACCTATGAGGCTAAGAAGATGAAAGAACATGCATGTGCAATTTATTTGACAAGAATAATGAGAATGACCCACTTTTTTTTCGAAAATAAAAGTAAGAGGGATAATTGTCTAAGAGGTGACGGAGTTCTTGCATGTGCTAGAACTAGGTCATAGAAGAGAAAACGGGATTTTTGACGATGAAAAGGATTCATGCATGCCATTTTTTGAGAAAAAATTAATGCTTATGTGCAAATAATTTTGAAAATTGTGATTTTGTGCTTAGGAGAACAATGTGCTTGACACGATGTGTTTCAAGTGATGAAAGACACGTTTTTCATGCAAAGGATGCTAGAAAAATTTTATTGGATGCTTTTCTTTTGAAAACATGTGCACTTTTGAATATATGCATGCTTTTTTTTTTTTTTTGAAAAAAGACTGACACATTTCTCTTGCTGTGTTTGTCTACAGGAGAACAAGTCTAGGGGGCCTTCCGAGATTGCAGTCAGGCTATGGCATAGGATGCCTGATTTTGAGAAGGATGGGGCGAACCCCAAGCAGCTAGTGAGGGCTACTGGCCTGGACCTATTCATTGAGGCTATTGGCAGAGGTATTCACATTACCTCGAAGAGCAAGGGCTTGGTTCAGGCCCTTTCAGAGTTCTGGTGGGACACCACCCACAGCTTTCATCTTAGCTGGGGGGAGCTGACGGTGACTTTGGCCGATTTCACTGCTATCACCGGCCTACAGTTCACCGGGAGGCCTGTGACCTGGAGGAACCATATTACTGCGGAGGAGTTCAGGGCTTTGGTCGGGTTTGAGCTTATTCCCAAGGGGCTCGGAATGGAGACGAGGAACGTCGAGGTGGCAGTCCAGAACTGCATGCGGGACTTTGCTGCTAGTGAGGTGACTGCCCACCAGCTTGCTAGAGCCTTTGTGTGGTTGATGCTGTCAGTCACCATCTTTGCCAATTCTGGGACTCTGGCTATGACTTGCCTCCTCGACTCTCTGGAGGATGTTGATGGGATTGGGACGGTCTCATGGGGTGAGGCCGGATTGGCGGAGCTATACTTCTCCCTGGATCTGTACAGCCGGAATAAGGCTGCCTCCATGGATTGTTTCTCCTTTGCTCTTGAGGTAGTCTCACTTTCCTTTCTCTCTTTTTACTTTCTGTCTTTGAGACTTTCATGAGAGAAAATGACCTTTTTGATGTTTTGAACATGCAGGTCTGGTTTTGTGAGGTGATCAGGTTCTTTCCGTGGAACCAACAGAGCGATGCTACCATCTTTCCCGCTATGGTCCGCTGGAGGGGAGATGCGAGAGATAAGTTCACCGGGAAGACCCGGATTACCTTTGATTACAAGATGGTGAGGCCAGTTATCAACAGGGATGGGCACGATGGAGTGGATTTTTATCCTAAAATGAGTTTTAGATGCAAAGGATGCACCTTTATGATAAAGACATGATTTTTATGTGCAAAGGATGTATTTTGAATGTAAAATGGGGGTTTTAGGTGCAAATGATGCACCTTTAACATAAAGATTACATTTTTATGAGCAAAGAATGCTAAAGATCACATTTTTATGAGCAAATAATGCCTATTTCATGCAAAGGATGCAAAAGGGGGAGGGGGATATGATAAAGATAGGATCTTTAATGATGAATGCCAAGTCCAAAGCAAGATAATGACAATATATGAATGCAATGAGCAATTAAATCACATAGACAAGCATCATGCATGGTAAGGTAGTGAGAGGTTACCAATGGTGGTGACCTCTTCTTCTTGGGGTTTTGCCTAGCGGAGGGACCAACTTTTGGAGGCTTCAAGGAGGAGGGGGGGTGGCTTCTTGGCACCTTCAACTTCCTGATCTTCGTGGAGTATTTTGAGAGAGTTTTTATGCTGGTAATTCTCTGATTGTGTTGTTGTTAAATGGGTAGAGGAGGGCTCTATTTATAGGCAGTCTGGATAAGGCTAATGAAGCCGTGCGGCTAGAGGACCTTGGCTAATGCAGCCGTGCGGCATTATCCTGTGTGACTCAGCATGTTTCTAGAATCATGCAAGGTGGCAATTCTAGAAGGTTTTTGGTATTAAGAAAAACGTGTTTCTTAATCTCCAAGCAGTCCCTTCAGCCCTTAGGTGTTTTGGAACAGTTCCGGAATTGTTCCGAAACTCTAGGAAAGTCAGCGGAATTACCGGGAAACTTTACCGGAAGGCATGAGCCAGATTTGGGTACTTACAGAAGCCCCTCGGCAACGTCACTTGCAGGGCAAGTGGGGTTGTCGATAGAAAAGGATCCGATCTGGCGAATGCCGAGACGGATTGGGTGACCAAGGTGGTCGAGTGGCTGAACCTTTGGAAGGCTACCTACGTATCCCGGAGGAATCAAGCCAGGCCGTAGTTCAGAAAAGATCCGCAGGGGAATGGCGGAGAGAAACTGGTCTCTTGCCGGGGAAATAGGAGAGAAAGTGACCTAGGAGGCCAGGCGATTGATCCTACTGGGGACATGCTAGAGGTGACCGATGTGGTCGGATATCTGGACCTCTATGAGGGACTACTTCATCACTGAGGAGCGATGAAGGAACAGGGTGACCACTGCGGTCGGATGGCTAGGCCTTTTATGAAAGGCTGCCTCACCACTGAGGAGCGATGATGGAAAAAGGGTGACCACTGCGGTCGGATGGCTGGACCTTTTATGAAAGGCTACCTACGTATCCTAGAGGAATCAAGCCTTGATCGTAGTTCAAGCATCACTAGATAGGTTAGGAACGATGTCTAGGATCCTTGAAGTTTTGACAATTAATGGAGGTTGTCACCTGATTGGATACTTGAACGTACTTCTCTATTCGTGATAGAGGTAGCTAAAGTTTGGAGAACTTGAGCATACTTCACTATCTGTGATAGAGGTAGCTAAAGTTAGGGAACTTGAGCGTACTTCTCAACCTGTGATAGAGGTAGCTTAAGTAAGGAGAACTTGAGCGTACTTCACCATCTGTGAGATAGAGGTAGCTTAAGTTTGGAGAACTTGAGCGTACTTCTCTATTCGTGATAGAGGTAGCTAAAGTTTGGAGAACTTGAGCGTACTTCACTATCTGTGAGATAGTGGTAGCTTAAGTTTGGAGAACTTGAGCGTACTTCTCTATTCGTGATAGAGGTAGCTAAAGTTTGGAGAACTTGAGCGTACTTCACTATCTGTGATAGAGGTAGCTTAAGTTTGGAGAACTTGAGCGTACTTCTCTATTCGTGATAGAGGTAGCTAAAGTTTGGAGAACTTGAGCATACTTCACTATCTGTGAGATAGAGGTAGCTTAAGTTTGGAGAACTTGAGCGTACTTCTCTATTCGTGATAGAGGTAGCTAAAGTTTGGAGTTCTGACAATTCGGAGGATGTCACCTAGCGTCATTCCGTTATAACGGAAGTAACGGAGGCGACTGGGGAAGAAAGTCTATTTGCATAAGGAGATAAGGGATATCTTCTAAAAACGACGTTATCCTAGTTAAAGGATAACAGGAATTATATGCCCAAGTGGAAAGTCCAGGGGCAAAGAGGTAATTTCTGCTCAGAGCGAAAGAAGCCGCCCGGCATGAGAGGGAGGCAAAAGAAGCCGTACGGCTAGAAGCCTAATTTTTCCAGATTATTTAAAACAGAATTTGAATGGGGACTGGGCATTGTTGCCGCCCAAGACTGCCGAGGAAGAGAGAGGAGGGAGAGAATTTTTCCAAAATCCTTCAATTCCCTTTGTCTCTACTGATTTGGAATGGATTCGGAGGGGAATCCAATGCCAAGGCAAGCGAGGAGGAACATCTCCGAGGCCGCTCGGAGGAGGAGGAAGGAACTTGTTCGTACGGAGAGAAAGTATGACTTTCTCACGCCTCCATCGGAGCTCTACCCGGGTAGGAGGGAACACAAATCCACGAATCCTCAATCGGTTGGGGTAAGCATTCTTAATTTGCTCAATTCCGTAGATTTTGATTGGATTTTGATTGGTTCTAGGGCTTGACTCGAGTTTAAGGAATTTCTCAAATTTTCCTAGGATTTTTAATGATGATTTTGAAATATTAATGATTAACCTATGAGGCTAAGAAGATGAAAGAACATGCATGTGCAATTTATTTGACAAGAATAATGAGAATGACCCACTTTTTTTTCGAAAATAAAAGTAAGAGGGATAATTGTCTAAGAGGTGACGGAGTTCTTGCATGTGCTAGAACTAGGTCATAGAAGAGAAAACGGGATTTTGGACGATGAAAAGGATTCATGCATGCCATTTTTTGAGAAAAAATTAATGCTTATGTGCAAATAATTTTGAAAATTGTGATTTTGTGCTTAGGAGAACAATGTGCTTGACACGATGTGTTTCAAGTGATGAAAGACACGTTTTTCATGCAAAGGATGCTAGAAAAATTTTATTGGATGCTTTTCTTTTGAAAACATGTGCACTTTTGAATATATGCATGCTTTTTTTTTTTTTTGAAAAAAGACTGACACATTTCTCTTGTTGTGTTTGTCTATAGGAGAACAAGTCTAGGGGGCCTTTCGAGATTGCAGTCAGGCTATGGCATAGGATGCCTGATATTGAGAAGGATGGGGCGAACCCCAAGCAGCTAGTGAGGGCTACTGGCCTGGACCTATTCATTGAGGCTATTGGCAGAGGTATTCACATTACCTCGAAGAGCAAGGGCTTGGTTCAGGCCCTTTCAGAGTTCTGGTGGGACACCACCCACAACTTTCATCTTAGCTGGGGGGAGCTGACGGTGACTTTGGCCGATTTCACTGCTATCACCGGCCTACAGTTCACCGGGAGGCCTGTGACCTGGAGGAACCATATTACTGCGGAGGAGTTCAGGGCTTTGGTCGGATTTGAGCTTATTCCCAAGGGGCTCGGAATGGAGACGAAGAACGTCGAGGTGGCGATCCCGTAACCGCATGCGGGACTTTCTTGCTAGTGAGGTGGCCCACCGCCTTGCTAGAGCCTTTGTGTGGTTGATGTTGTCAGTCCACCATCTTTGCCAGTGCAGGACTCGGCTATGACTTGCCTCCTCGACTCTCCGGGAGGATGTTGATGGGATTGGGACGGCCTCATGGGGTGAGACTGGATTGGCGGAGCTATACTTCTCCCTGGATGCATGCAGTAGGAATAAGGCTGCCTCCATGGATTGTTTCTCCTTTGCTCTTGAGGTAGTCTCACTTTCTTTTCTCTCTTTTTACTTTCTGTCTTTGAGACTTTCATGAGAGAAAATGACCTTTTTGATGTTTTGAACATGCAGGTCTTGTTTTGTGAGGTGATCGGGTTCTTTCCGTGGAACCAACAGAGCGATGCTACCATCTTTCCCGCTATGGTCCGCTGGAGGGGAGATGTGAGAGATAAGTTCACCGGGAAGACCCGGATCACCTTTGATTACAAGATGGTGAGGCCAGTTATCAACAGGGATGGGCACGATGGAGTGGATTTTTATCCTAAAATGAGTTTTAGATGCAAAGGATGCACCTTTATGATAAAGACATGATTTTTATGTGCAAAGGATGTATTTTGAATGTAAAATGGGGGGTTTTAGGTGCAAATGATGCACCTTTAACATAAAGATTACATTTTTATGAGCAAAGAATGCTAAAGATCACATTTTTATGAGAAAATAATGCCTATTTCATGCAAAGGATGCAAAAGGGGGAGGGGGATATGATAAAGATAGGATCTTTAATGATGAATGCCAAGTCCCAAGCAAGATAATGACAATATATGAATGCAATGAGCAATTAAATCACATAGACAAGCATCATGCAAGGTAAGGGAGTGAGAGGTTACCAATGGTGGTGACCTCTTCTTCTTGGGGTTTTGCCTAGCGGAGGGACCAACTTTTGGAGGCTTCAAGGAGGAGGGGGGTGGCTTCTTGGCACCTTCAACTTCCTGATCTTCGTGGAGTATTTTGAGAAAGTTTTTATGCTGGTAATTCTCTGATTGTGTTTTTGTTAAATGGGTAGAGGAGGGCTCTATTTATAGGCAGTCTGGATAAGGCTAATGAAGCCGTGCGGCTAGAGGTCCTTGGCTAATGCAGCCGTACGGCATTATCTGTGCTGACTTCAAAGATGTTTCTAGAATCATGCAAGGTGGCAATTCTAGAAGGTTTTTGGTATTAAGAAAAACGTGTTTCTTAATCTCCAAGCAGTCCCTTCAGCCCTTAGGTGTTTTGGAACAGTTCCGGAATTGTTCCGAAACTCTAGGAAAGTTCGCGGAATTACCGGGAAACTTTACCGGAAGGCATGAGCCAGATTTGGGTACTTACAGAAGCCCCTCGGCAATGTCACTTGCAGGGCAAGTGGGGTTGTCGATAGAAAAGGATCCGATCTGGCGAATTCCGAGACGGATTGGGTGACCAAGGTGGTCGAGTGGCTGAACCTTTGGAAGGCTACCTACGTATCCCGGAGGAATCAAGCCAGGCCGTAGTTCAGAAAAGATCCGCAGGGGAATGGCGGAGAGAAACTGGTCTCTTACCGGGGAAATAGGATAGAAAGTGACCTAGGAGGCCAGGCGATTGATCCTACTGGGGACATGCTAGAGGTGACCGATGTGGTCGGATATCTGGACCTCTATGAGGGACTACTTCATCACTGAGGAGCGATGAAGGAACAGGGTGACCACTGCGGTCGAATGGCTAGGCCTTTTATGAAAGGCTGCCTCACCACTGAGGAGCGATGATGGAAAAAGGGTGACCACTGCGGTCGGATGGCTGGACCTTTTATGAAAGGCTACCTACGTATCCTAGAGGAATCAAGCCTTGATCGTAGTTCAAGCATCACTAGATAGGTTAGGAACGATGTTTAGGATCCTTGAAGTTTTGACAATTAATGGAGGTTGTCACCTGATTGGATACTTGAGCGTACTTCTCTATTCGTGATAGAGGTAGCTAAAGTTTGGAGAACTTGAGCGTACTTCACTATCTGTGATAGAGGTAGCTAAAGTTAGGGAACTTGAGCGTACTTCTCAACCTGTGATTGAGGTAGCTTAAGTTTGGAGAACTTGAGCGTACTTCACCATCTGTGAGATAGAGGTAGCTTAAGTTTGGAGAACTTGAGCGTACTTCTCTATTCGTGATAGAGGTAGCTAAAGTTTGGAGAACTTGAGCGTACTTCACTATCTGTGAGATAGAGGTAGCTTAAGTTTGGAGAACTTGAGCGTACTTCTCTATTCGTGATAGAGGTAGCTAAAGTTTGGAGAACTTGAGCGTACTTCACTATCTGTGATAGAGGTAGCTTAAGTTTGGAGAACTTGAGCGTACTTCTCTATTCGTGATAGAGGTAGCTAAAGTTTGGAGAACTTGAGCGTACTTCTCTATCTGTGAGATAGAGGTAGCTTAAGTTTGGAGAACTTGAGCGTACTTCTCTATTCGTGATAGAGGTAGCTAAAGTTTGGAGTTCTGACAATTCGGAGGTTGTCACCTAGCGTCATTCCGTTATAACGGAAGTAACGGAGGCGACTGGGGAAGAAAGTCTATTTGCATAAGGAGATAAGGGATATCTTCTAAAAACGACGTTATCCTAGTTAAAGGATAACAGGAATTATATGCCCAAGTGGAAAGTCCAGGGGCAAAGAGGTGATTTCTGCTCAGAGCGAAAGAAGCCGCCCGGCATGAGAGGGAGGCAAAAGAAGCCGTACGGCTAGAAGCCTAATTTTTCCAGATTATTTAAAACAGAATTTGAACGGGGACTGGGCATTGTTGCCGCCCAAGACTGCCGAGGAAGAGAGAGGAGGGAGAGAATTTTTCCAAAATCCTTCAATTCCCTTTGTCTCTACTGATTTGGAATGGATCCGGAAGGGAATCCAATGTCAAGGCAAGCGAGGAGGAACATCTCCGAGGCCGCTCGAAGGAGTAGGAAGGAACTTGTTCGTACGGAGAGAAAGTATGACTTTCTAACGCCTCCATCGGAGCTCTACCCGGGTAGGAGGGAGCACAAATCCACGAATCCTCAATCGGTTGGGGTAAGCATTCTTAATTTGCTCAATTCCATAGATTTTGATTGGATTTTGATTGGTTCTAGGGCTTGACTCGAGTTTTAGGAATTTCTCGAATTTTCCTAGGATTTTTAATGATGATTTTGAAATATTAATGATTAACCTATGAGGCTAAGAAGATGAAAGAACATGCATGTGCAATTTATTTGACAAGAATAATGAGAATGACCCACTTTTTTTTCGAAAATAAAAGTAAGAGGGATAATTGTCTAAGAGGTGACGGAGTTCTTGCATGTGCTAGAACTAGGTCATAGAAGAGAAAACGGGATTTTGGACGATGAAAAGGATTCATGCATGCCATTTTTTGAGAAAAAATTAATGCTTATGTGCAAATAATTTTGAAAATTGTGATTTTGTGCTTAGGAGAACAATGTGCTTGACACGATGTGTTTCAAGTGATGAAAGACACGTTTTTCATGCAAAGGATGCTAGAAAAATTTTATTGGATGCTTTTCTTTTGAAAACATGTGCACTTTTGAATATATGCATGCTTTTTTTTTTTTTTTTGAAAAAAGACTGACACATTTCTCTTGCTGTGTTTGTCTACAGGAGAACAAGTCTAGGGGGCCTTCTGAGATTGCAGTCAGGCTATGGCATAGGATGCCTGATTTTGAGAAGGATGGGGCGAACTCAGCTAGTGAGGGCTACTGGCCTGGACCTGTTCATTTAGGCTATTGGCAGAGGTATTCACATTACCTCGAAGAGCAAGGGCTTGGTCCAGGCCCTTTCAGAGTTCTGGTGGGACACCACCCACAGCTTTCATCTTAGCTGGGGGGAGCTGACGGTGACTTCGGCCGATTTCACTGCTATCACCGGCCTACAGTTCACTGGGAGGCCTGTGACCTGGAGGAACCATATTACTACGGAGGAGTTCAGGGCTTTGGTCGGATTTGAGCTTATTCCCAAGGGGCTCGGAATGGAGACGAGGAACGTCGAGGTGGCAGTCCAGAACTGCATGCGGGACTTTGCTGCTAGTGAGGTGGCCCCCCCGGCTTGCTAGAGCCTTTGTGTGGTTGATCTTGTCGGTCACCATCTTTGCCAGTGCAGGACTCGGCTATGACTTGCCTCCTCGACTCTGGAGGATGTTGATGGGATTGGGACGGTCTCATGGGGTGAGGCCGGATTGGCGAGCTATACTTCTCCCTGGATGCATGCAGTAGGAATAATTTGCCTCCATGGATTGTTTCTCCTTTGCTCTTGAGGTAGTCTCACTTTCTTTTCTCTCTTTTTACTTTCTATCTTTGAGACTTTCATGAGAGAAAATGACCTTTTTGATGTTTTGAACATGCAGGTCTGGTTTTGTGAGGTGATCAGGTTCTTTCCGTGGAACCAATAGAGCGATGCTACCATCTTTCCCTCTATGGTCCGCTGGAGGGGAGATGTGAGAGATAAGTTCACCGGGAAGACCTAGATCACCTTTGATTACAAGATGGTGAGGCCAGTTATCAATAGGGATGGGCACGATGGAGTGGATTTTTATCCTTGGGGGAGGTACCGAGAGATTCTGCTAGGAGAGGCTATGGAGGTGACTAGGCAGAGGCGGTGGTTGACCGGGCTGACATGTGATGTCATCTATTTGGGGGATCAATTTTCTAGGCAGCATGGCCATATCCCTCCACTGGATGCCATTACCCCTCATGATCCTCCAGCACGGATGCTGCAGCCCCAGGATTGGTCGGCGGATGACATAGAGAGATATCAGGCAGGCGTGGCCGCTGAGGAGTACTTTGATCTGGATACCCCCTATGCTGTGTTTGTGGAGCAGCGACTGAGGACACCACAGAAGCTAGTGAAGCTAGCTGTCACTCAGGGATATGGGGAGGCCGAGCCTTCTGATCCGCTGATCCCTCCTGCTCATCTTTCTTATGTGGTGAATGGGGTATCGAGGAGGTTTAGGATACCTGTCCCCGACACTAGGGAGCCCCAGTATACTCTCCCGCCGGACATCACTGTAAGTACACTTTTTAGGGTCTTTTCCCTTTTCTTTCAGATTTCTTTGCTTTTTTTTTTTTGCAATTCTGAGATTTTCTTCTCTTTTTTCTCAGGTTCCAGCTCGGACTTATGACAGCTTGGTCAGGCAGAATAGGGGCTGGAAGGACGTGTGCCGGTCCCTTCTGAGGAAGCTGGCCTGCGCTTCAAAGGCGGCAGCAAACGTGCAGGAGCCCGTGCGCAAGAGAAGGCACGTCGGGAGCACAACATCCACCTCTTCAGCTTCGTAGTACTCTTCTAGTGCCATTCCTCGAGGGCAAGGACCCAATGCTGGCATCCTGGAGCAGTTGGCTGAGTACGAGCACGAGAATGTCCATCTATCTGATGTGAGTGACACGGAGGACTTGATGAGGGAGGCTAGCGCTTATGAGCTGAGTAGCGATGAAGAAGGATCGGAGGCCTAGGAGGTCTCTAGAGTTGATTTAGGAAGAAAAACAAACAATGAATAAGTTTTATGCACATTTTGTTTATTTTTTGATTTATTTGGGCGCCGATGGGGCGAAAACAATGTACTACTGTTCTATTTACTTTTCTATTTTATGCTTTATTAATTTGCATATTACTTGAGCCTCGGGGCAGTTTTTTGCTTGGAATTGGGGTGGCCAGGCCAAAATGATATATAATGATATGCGCATGGATGGTCTTTGGACATGTTTTTGTACGGGTTTTGGTTGGAAAAGTGGGGTGAAAAACTCCCTTTGGGCAGCAACTTGGTTGCTGCGGATTGTCTTTTACATCGAGGCAAATGAAGCCGTGCGGTGCAGTCTCTGGAGCAAATGAAGCCGTGCGGCTCACGGTTACATGCAGGTGGTTATTTTTAGAATAAAACCAAGGCTTGGCCATTTCATTTCATTTTCAACCTAGACTTGTCCCAACTGTTCCCAGAGCACATATTGGACCTAAAGACACCATCTTTGATCATTTTACAATGGAGAAGCCCGCTAGATTGCAAAGGGCGAAAAGAGACCGCTTTCTGTCCGATCTTCAGTCTTGGGTGAGATACAACTTTCAATCTCATAAGGTATTGTTTGATTCTTCATTCAAGATCAAGTCTTTATGGCATTTGAGGGATCTCACTTTGATTGGGACCTTTTGAGAGCGGCGGCAAGGTTTTGGGACGTCAGGAGACACGTTTCTTGCTTTTCTTACAATGAGATTGTCCCAACGCATGAAGACTTCCGAGCCTTGATTGGGGGTCCAGAAATTGAGGCTATATCGATTCCGTCAATCGAAGACGTGCCGGTGGCGACAAAGTTGGCATCTTTTACGCAGATTTCTCTGGGAGAGGTGAGAGGATGATGATTGCTCCGGACGGGATTGACCTTTCGATATCCGGGCGAGGTTTGGGTCTCCGGATATAGCTACGACCATGGTGGCTATGGATGCCTTTATCCTCTGCGTATTCTCGGCTCTGTTCCTTTGCTTGAGTCAGTGGGGATCTGTCATGGTGGTCTCTTGGACATGGTCGAGAGATTGCGGGTGGGAAGGACATTGTCCCACTAGTTTTGGGTGAGACCCTTCATGGTATCGATAGGATGGCTAGGGAGACCGTTTCATGAAGTGCAGGAGTCAGTGTGCTGACTTTATGGGCTGAAGGAGAGGCTCGGGGCTTTGCCGGGGGCTTTGCCGACTCGGTGCCCTTGGGTGATTTCTCGGAGAGGTTTGCCTAGGCGGCGGGGCCAAGATGATTGGGAGGCGATGATGGCTAGGCTATCCACTTCGGACATTCGGCGGTGGGTACCTCCTTTGGAGGTTGCGGACCCGGGAGGATATTTTAGGAGTCCTATATAGTGAGGGTTCCAGGGTTCTGCTGGTCATCCTTCTACATACCCTGCTTGGTATTCAGGTAGTTCGGGGCCTTACAGGAGCCGTTGGGCGATTGGGAGGACATTCGTACCATGGAGGTGGTGCTATTAGCTATGAGGGATCCAACCAGCTTCTCATTCTTCTTGAGGGCTTGGACATATACTATTTTCCCACCCAGGGCTATCTTTAGGAGTAGGAAGAGTACCATCTTGACCACTGTCTACTTGTATTGGTACGAGAGGGATATGGGAGCGACTCAGGTCATCTTGGGGGAGAGACGTCAGGCTTTATTGGGGGCTAACTGCGACTCGAGTAGGACTCTGAGGGAGACTGATGCTAATGCGAGTCACCATAACCAGTCGGGTGACCTTATCAAAGATATGGAGGCTCGATATAAGAGGCTTTCTGAAGTCGCTCCCTTGACTGAGGCTCAGAGGGAGGAAGTGCGGACTCGTGCCCGAGTTGAGAGGGCACTTATTAACACAGGTTTGATAGAGGCTCCAGTAAGGATATCGGAGATCGGAATGAGGGAGACTGACATCATAGAGAAGAAGAGAAAGAAAACTTGACGGGGTCGAGGCAAAGGGAAGAAAACCAAAAAAGACTCAGCGAATGACGACTGACAGATCTTTTCTTAGGATTCCCTTGTTGCCATTTTGCAAACACAGTAGTTTATTAGGCATTTTATTGTATTTTAGATCTTTGTAGCAGGTTAGCAGAGTCAAGAGTAGACCGTGCTTGAACTCATCAAGAAGTTTTTAACTTGTAATGAACAAGAGATATTATCTTAGAAATTAATCAAGACACAATTTCATGGAAATTTCAGATGTCTTATTGATTAGGACCCGTTTTATGAAAACTTGAATATCCTTTATTATTGTTTAGGACGCATCTCATGGAAACTTAATCGCCCTTTTTATTGTTTAGACCGAACCATAAATGGCTGCCTACGTTCCCCTTTTACAAGAAAGGCTAAGGGGCTCAGGTCTTCGTAGTTCATTCTGGTGAACTCTTTTCTTTTTTTTTTTATGTGCGGCCACGTTTTTGCCTAGACCGCCCTTTTTGGGTTTCGGTCTATTTGGGCATTACTCTTTTTGCACTAAGATTTTTTTTTTTTTTTTTTTTATGTGCAACCCTGTTTTTTGCCTAGACCGCCCTTTTTTGGATTTTCAGCCTAGCTGGGTATTACTCTTTTTGCACTAAGATTTTTTTCTCTTTTTTTTATTTATTATTATTTTTAGACATAGTACCTTCGGAGCTTATCACCGTTGATTGGGTGGACAAAGGGATTGCCGTCCAGGTCTGCAAGTTTCATGGCTCCTCCCGATAGTATCTTCTGCACCACATACGGGCCGATCCAAATGAGTTCCCATTTTCCCAGGGGGTTGTCTCTGGTAGGGGGCTTCAGTTTCAGCACTAAGTCACCCTCCTTGATGTCCCTGGCCTTGACCTTTTTGTCGAATGCTCTGGCCATTCGCCTCTGGTAGGCTCGGGTGTGTTCCATGGCTTTTAGTATTCTTTCATCAAGCAGGGCCAACTCATCATGCTGGCTACGTAGCCATACTACTTCGTTTACACTGTTTTCCAGGAGGACCCTTAATGACGGGATTTCCAACTCCACTGGTAACACTGCTTCCATCCCGTAAGTTAGGGCAAAAGGAGTTTCTCTGTGGTACATTACGACAGACGTCCTGTAGCCCCAGAGTGCTAGGTGCAGCTTTTCGGGCCATTCACGACCACGGGTGGCCATTTTCCGGATGATCCGTTCGAGCGTCTTATTAGCAGCTTTCACGGCTCCGTTAGTCTAAGGTCTGTATGGGGATGACTTGTGGCGAGTGACTCTGAATTCTGACAGTAACCTATCGCAGACTCCTTCAAAGTGCGACCTATTATCGGAAATGATCTCATTGGGCACCCCATATCTACACATTATGTTTTCCTTGATAAACTAGGCCACCTTCTTGGAAGTGAGGACCTTGTAGGACTTGGCCTCTACCCACTTGGTGAAGTAGTCGACAGCTACTAACACAAATTAATGCCCATTGCTTCCTGCCGGGGCTATCTTCCCTATCACGTCAATACCTCAAATTGCAAACGGTCAAGGAGTCGTCATGCAGTACAGGTCATGAGGCGGGAGTGGTTGAGGTTGGCAAACCGTTGGCATTTGTCGCACGCTCGGACATGCTGAACACAATCTGTCTCCATGGAAATCCAGTAGTAACCCATTCTGAGGATCACTTGCATCAAGGCTCTAGCATTCATATGAGGACCGCAGGGACCATTGTGGACTTCAGTCATCAACTCTTTGGCCCTCTCTTGAGTGACGCACAAGAGGAGTGGTCCTTGGTACCGTTTCTTGTACAGGTTGCCTCCTAGAATGACATAATGGGAGGCCAACCTTTTCAGGGCTTGCAAGCTCTTGGCTTTGACACCTTCTTTTGGTCTATCTTCTTCGTCTCTGAAAGCTGATTCTCCATCTTTGAGGCTGGTAAATTTGATTGTACCAGGGTTCCTTGATAGGCTCAGGTCCCAAGTCTACTTCACAACAGAAGGCCGGGGCTTCTCTTCTACCCACTCTGAAGGGTTTTATGACTTTTCCCTCAGGGATCTCTACCAATGAGGCTAGAGTAGCTAGGGCATCTGCGAATCTGTTCTTTTCTCTTGGCAAGTAGTGGAAAGTCACTTCTACGAACTGTCCGATCAACTCCTCCATATGGGCATGATACCGGCGAAGATTAGGGTCCACGAGTCTTCCATTTGTTGGAGACACTGGTTGATGATCGAGTGAGTCTCCATAAACTTCGAGCTCCTTGACATTCCTCTCTAGGGCGGCTTCTAAACCGGCAATGCGAGGCTTCGTACTCGGCAACATTGTTCGTGGCAGGGAAGTTCAACTTAAGGGCTATGGGAGTGTGCTCATCTTTCGGATCGACCAGTAGCATCCCTACGCCATTTCCTCTTTTGTTAGCAGCTCCATCAAAGAATAGCTACCATCGGCTTTCAGGCTCGACTGGGAAGATCCCTTCATGCAGGAATTGGGGTTCGGGCCCGCGGTCCTCATTCTTGGGGAAGTTCGCGGATGGTCTGACAATGCTTGACCCTTGATGGCCTTTCTGGTCACGTAGTTGATGTCGTACTCTGCTAAGAAGAAGGACCACTTTGCTAGACGCATCGAAAGCGAAGGTTTATCAAAGATGTACTTGATGGGGTCCATTTTTGAGACCAAATTCACATGGTGGGCTTGCGTATAATGCTTCAACTTGCCGACTACCCAGACCAGTCCTGCACAAGTTTTTTCACATGCTGAGTAATTGAGCTCACTTCCCTGTAGCTTCCGGCTGACAAAGTGAATGGCATTTTCTACCCGAGAGTCTTTCTTCTCTGAGCAAGCATAGCCCCAAGCTTGCCGTATCGGTGACGGTGAGATAGAGCGAGAAGAGGTTTACTGTCTATGTGGGGGGCATAATCTTGGAGGATGTACTAAGTATGCTTTGATGCAGTCAAAGGCATCCTGGCATTCTTCGGTCCACTCTGTATATACATTCTTCTTCATGAGCTTGAAGATGGGCTCGCACATAGTGGTCAGCGGTTGTGGCAAACGGTGATGTCTTGCGGTTTGCCCATAAAACTTTTGACTTACATGCAGGTTTGAGGTGGCCTCATGTCCATAATGGCTTTGATCTTTCGGGGTCGACTTTGATACCTCGCTCCGTGACCATATACCCAAGCACTTTTCCCCTTGTCACTCCGAAGGTACATTTAGCGGGGTTTAGTCTCATGGAATGTTGTCTCAGCCTCTCAAAGAACTTTCGCAGGTCAACAAAGTGCTGCCCATCTCCGCCTTTAGAGTGGATTATCATGTCGTCGACGTAGACCTCAATCTCCTTGTGGATCATGTCATGAAAAAGCGCGGTCGCTGCCCTTTGATAAGTAGCCCGACATTCTTGAGCCCAAATGGCATTGCTTGTATAGCGGTAAGTTCCCCGCGGTGTGGTGAAGGTACATCTTTTCTTGGTCTTCTTCGGCCATCTTGATGCGGTTGTAGCACTGCAAAGCCGTCAACGAAGGATTTGACTTCGTAGTTAGCGGTGGAGTCCACCGGGATGTCTATGTTTGGCAAGGGGTAATCGTCTTTGGGGCTGGCCTTATTCAGATCCCGGAAATCTACACAGCAGCGCACCTTCCCATTGGTATTGGTTACGGTCACAATATTGGACAACCATGTCGGATATTCGATGACTCTGATGAATCCTACCCGCAGTAGCTTCTCAATTTCTTCTTTGACCTGTAGAGACCACTGCGGCTTGATTTTCCTCGGTTTACGCTGCGGCTTAGCATACGGTGCTAGAGGGATTACGTGCTCCACTATTGAGCTGTCTAGCCCGGCATATCCTTGTACGACCACGCAAAGATGTCCATGTATTCTACTGAGCGAGATTAACCGGTCTGTCCCGTTCAACCCCCTGGAAGAAGCTTCCAATCTGTGTCTCTTTAGGTTCCTCGACATTACCCAAGTTAACACTTGTCAAAACCTCCTCGGCGGCTTGGGCCCGGTTTTCCTCTTTTACGTAACCTCGCTTAAATATTTCTTTAATGTATTGTTCGTTTAGTGTGTTTGCATCTTGTTCAAATGATTCATTATTAAGCTGTTGTTAAGTTTTGAGTTAATTTATCATTTGTTAAGTTGGCAATAAGGGGATAATCGAAAGATCTGTCATTTCATTCAAAGCAAGAGGAAAGATGACATCGATTACATATTCATAATCCTCGGGCGTGAGGCCTTCGGATGACTCGGAAGGAATGGAATTCAAAGATTCTGACTCAAGCTGTATGGACAACGGGGTGTTTGACACGGCCGAGAAGGACGTGGTACCAATCCAAGCTCCATGATCATTTCTTGTCGGGCGCTATCGGTCAGAGAATGTATCCCAATTCTTCAACGGCATCTCTGTCTTAGTCACCAAAGTGCGGGGATCAAAAGGATCTTCACCACCATCTCCAATTACGGCAACTACCTCATCATCGAGTGAAGTCGATCAAATGCAGGATACGTGCTTCTTCATCAAACAACTTCGCAAGCCCCACTCATTTGTCTTCACTTGGCGGCTTCTATCTGGCTGATCTTCGGAAGAGCTAATTCGAAGGTGGAGAGGTCCATTACCACAGGATCTTGACTCTTTGACACTGTCTGAATTTTCTTTGAAGACATACTCATTCTGAACGGTAGTGGTAGCCCCAGGAATGTCTGGCAAGTCAAGGAACATCCTTCGAACAGGATTTGCTTTTTTTCCCCTAACTTTCTCAAGGTTTTCCAGAAGGGTTTTCTTCAAGGAGATCTGGTGATCGCTCTCACTATATTGTCTCCTGCCCTTTGTGAAGTAATGGGTCAGGGATAAACTGTAGGGATAGAGATGGACCCCTTTAGCTTTTCTGCCATCTCGAGAGTTCGGTTTGTATCCCAAGCCATATCTGGTAGTCTGTTCCTTTACATCAATGATGGTATTGCGACCCTGCAGTCTTTTGCCCAATCCAAGCCCTGGAAGATAACCCATTTTTCTCATCATTCCCATGGTCGGAGGAATTTTATCGGAGGTAGTAGTGAGGTCAGTGCAACACACTTGTGCTTTGGAAGAAGCTACAGAGAATCCGGTCATGGCAAACCCTTCATCATCATGCTTAATTTCCAATATCGGGATACCTCCAGTGCTGGTTCCTTCCACCGTGACACTGTCTCCGTAAATAGTGGTGATAGTACCATCGCTAGACTAAAATTTGACGCACTGGTGAAAATTAGAGGCTACCCCATTTATCTGGTGAATCCAAGGGCGTCCCAGCAGAGCAGTAAACAAGATCGGAATGTCAATTACTTGGAAGTCAACATCCATGACCTTTTTTCCGAACCACAACTTGAGAGTAGCAATCCCCAAAACTGATCGTGCAGTGGAATCGTAGGCCTTAATAGTCTGACTAGAAGGCTTCAAATCCGTTGGCTTTAAATCCAATAAGTCCATCATTTTTGCTGGCAGGACGTTCATTGCGGACCCTCCATCAACTAATACCCGTGGCAACCGACGTTCTTCCAACTGGTTTGTGATGTAAAGGGGTTCGTTATGACTAGCCCCATACTTTGGCAGGTCCAAGTCGGTGAAGGTAATGATGTTTCCGTAGTGGATACTTCCAATCATCTGGACGACCTCATCTGGGGTGACATCTATGGGCACCATGGTCTTGGCCAAACTTTCTTCTAGCTTCAGCTTATGAGGGTACGAAGAGGTTAACAAGGACCACAAGGAGATATTGGCCTGAGTACACTTCAAGCGAGTCGGCCTTTGGATCCTCCTTGTCAGAGTCTAGATTTTCTGCTTCTGGCTTATAGGGTCTTTTGTCTATTTTCGGCTCAGAGACGGCATTTCTTTTATCACCCTTAGGCTGTTCAATACTCATTTGTCCAGATCGAGTCATCACATAGACATTAGATTTCTCTGGATCATCATTCCTACTGGAGGATTCTGTCAGCTCTTTCAAAGTGAGAGGCGGGCTCTTGCTGGCGTATGGCCAACTCTGCTGATTAATCTGATTAACCGCACTACTGGAGGCATAGGCGACTTCCCGAATCTGATTCCAGGTTACTGGCTTTCTAACTTTTTCTGAGTTCTGAATCCTTAATTGGCTCAATAGTCAGCTGGTTTCAACTTCACCTTCCTCATTTAAAGCCTTCACAGTCTCGTTCAAGCTTTTCAAGGTCAGCATGCAACAGGAATTATCACCTTCAGAGTTTGGAGTCTGGTGAATGGCTTCCTCATCCGGACCTAGCAACTTTTTCAACAGAGTGGGATCACATTCCTCATCACTGTCAAGCATGTCCCTCCTTTCTCTAGGGGTTAGTTTTCTGACGGCATCTTTGACATTGGCCAAGCATTTTCTGAAGTGGGAAATTCCATCATCGAGAAGGATTTCTGCGGGGTCAAACCTCATGGCGGGTTCCTGTTCTTTACTGTCGGGAAGGTTTTCTGGGCTTTTCGGCTTCTGGGCTAACCACTCCTCTACTGTTCCTTCTGGCACTTCGACTGTGTCTTCCTCGGTATCACTACAGTAACTCTCGTGAGAACTCTCATCTTGACTCTGATGACCAATGAGGGCAAAAGCAGGTCGGGATACTTGACGCCATATAAGAGGTATCTTGGATTCTTCCTCTGACTTGGGAATTACCAAGAAAACATCGTTGTCATCATAGGATATAAAGGGGACCGGGGTCGCTTCAAACTTTAGGACTCTTTCCAGGGCATCCATACACTCTTCTTCAGACAAGGTCTCAGGGGTGATTCTCAGCACTGCAATGGAGTCTACTCTTCCCGACGGGGGTTTAGCTTCAACGACGCTTACATGTTCTAGATCGGCGGGCGGAGCCCACTTCCCTCTTTCAGCTAAAGCTTCAATCAAGTTCCTCCATTCACCGACCAAGTCTTTGTAGGGGGTATTGAATTCTAGGATGTAGAATTCATACGCTGCCTCATCCTTTTCCTCTTCCGAACCTTCACACAGGCTACAGATACACTTTGAAGTGATTCCATCTCCTATTCCAGGTCTGTGGTTTTCTACTTCATCTTGCCTTCCAGGTTTTACTTCGGTCGACTCCAAGTTCATTCCTTCTACTGAACTGTCGTCATCACTGTAAATCCACCCGTTCCTGTTCTCATTTCCGACTGACTCTTCGCTGCCGCTGTCTGGGAGATAGGCAAATTCACAGGCGTTGACAAAGTTAGAAAGGTCTGGCTGGTACTGGAATTCCAACGTAGGGACATTTGGCTCAGGTTGAGGGGAAGGAAAGAGTCCCATGGGGTAATGCAGAGGCTGCGTTACGGGAATAGCTGTAGCGTTTGTTCTCTGTTGGTAGGGAACAAAGCTGGGTCTTATCTGAGGGGGAGAGGGTGTCGGGACCCTGATGGCTTGAGACATTGGGAAGGACTGAAAAGGGACAGTCTTTGGTAAAGGATTATATGTGACTGGAGGAGGGCATTGGTCATAGGCTAGCTCTTCTTCCCTAGTCATCTGGTTACCCAAACCAGTACTGTTCTCTGTCAAATCGGCCATTCTGACTCTCTGGACTGACAAAACTGAGGATTCTGGCGAACTGTCTGAGAATTCTGCGCTAACAAGTCGCTGACCCGGTGTTCTCACCCACTTCTTTCTCGCTGCGGGAAAGGGATAGGAAAGGTTTAGACTCGGGGTAGGTGTTTAGGCTGAAGGCTCAAGCAATATGCAAATTAAGAATCTTCCAGTTTACTTAAAATAGTGTCTTTTATTAATTTCTATTTGGTTGGAAAAGGGGTTCTGCCCTTCTTTTTCGCAACTACTCTAGATCCTGGATCAGTGGGTTCCGTCACTACGTCTATAAGCCCCTCGTATTCCACCTGTATTTCGACCTCCCAGGGTGGACAGCCCCGGGCGAGGGTCCTATAGGGCACGCGGATCCCACCGACCGAGAGAAAAGAACGCTCCTAATGGGTCTAGCGGGTCATAGGAACTTTTAACGCACGAGCGATGCGGATTATAGTCAAGGCAATACCGGGAAAGTCTCGTCTTTCAGCCTTAACAGAATTTCGGCAGAATTTCGCTTGCGCGATTGATGTTTTGACTTTTTGGTAATGTCCGAGAAGATAATAGGCATGGATCGGGCGGTAAAAGCCGGATGACACAGTGTCACATTGAACTTCGTTGCATACGCCGTGCGTGAGTCAAAATCGAAGTCAATGCCAGGTTAAGATCTTGCCAATTTTTCCTTGTCGGAATTTTGGCAGAGCTTCGCTTGAGCGAAAGATCTTTTGGATTTTCTTGGCAAGGACTCGGTCTCGACTCTTACTCATTCTGTGCGGGTCAAGGTCAAAGTCAATGTCGGAGTCAAGATTCTACCGATTTTTTCCTTGTCGAAATTTCGACGGAGTTTCGCTTGAGCGAAAGATCTTGACTTCCGTTATGAACTAAGGCTTGACCTTTACGGGGATATGCAACTGGGCTATATGACACGGACTAGAACAAAAACCAACCAAAAGTCACGGTTTTTTGAAACGTGTGACACGGACTGTGCATTGGTCGACACTGACTGCCATGGGGAGTTTGGGGTGATTCCGTGCGCGCCCGGGAGCATCGTAAGGCTGTCCGTGACTGCAGCTGAAAAACCACCCCGGGTTTAAAGGGACGTGCGTGCAAAGTGTACAGGATATATAAGGTGCTCGTAGTGTGCGGTCTCTTAAAAATGTTCCTTTTTAAGTTAAAACAGAGATTTTCATAAATGTGTTTTAAAGGAATGATTTTCGGGACGAGGAAAATGCAACAGATAAAGGCAAATAAATTTTCTGGGAGCCCCAGTCAGTCTTGGAACTGAATAGCCCCAAGCTGCCAAGGCTGCCAGATTAACCTCAAATTTTCCTGGTGGAATTGCCACTGAGGCCGTCCGGTCAGAATCCAAGGAGGATTGAGCCGTACCACTGCATGGATCAATTTTCCAGGTTCCACTCCTTTGATATTTCGGGTTGTTTCCCGAATATTTTAGGCACCTTTTAGCCTTGAGAAGGCTTCCTGTTTAAAGTATGCACAATTCCCAAGATGCAAATGATGCAATGCAAGGCAAAGAAAGCAAGCAAGATAAACGGAATCCACGATGGGAATCTAACCCGCTCAAAGGGAAAAACTTTCTTTTACTTTTTTTTTTCGAAAAGTGATACCGGTACGTGGGATTGTTAAACCACCGTTTATCCCAAGCCACGGGTTAGGGAGCGATACAGGAAGGTTAGTGGTTTCCACCTATATACCAGGTATCGTTTATTTTGAAAATGAAAGCTTTTCTCCTTTGGGAAGTCCCCAGCGGAGTCGCCAAACTGTGAATGTGTGCCCAAATTCTAAATTTTGTGTTTTTAGATCGGATTCACGCGAGTTTGAAAACATCCGGTTTAATTTGAAAAACGGAGTCGCCACGCCATTTTGATTTCCTCAAAACTTTGAAAAAAGGTTTTTTATGGGTTCGGAGGTTAAGTTACCCCTTGGGAAGAACGGATCGTCGTTCACCCAAGGTGCCTTGCCGTAGCAAGTCTCCCTAGATTCCGTTTATCTTGCTTGCTTGCGTGCTTTCTTGTGTGCGTGTGTTTTGAAAAGAGGGGGGGGATGTCCTAAGTTGTCTTCCGGACGTACAAACCATTTATTGGTTGTCGCTCGGGATTTCTTGGATTTTATGTATTCGGGATTTAGATCCCGTCCTTATCTTGAACTTGTGATCATCGCTTTTTAACCTTGGGACTTGCGTGATCGAGAGAAAGACTCTCTTTTATAGTCCAAAATGAGGTTCTTTAGGAAAGGAGTGACCTTAGCCCATCAATCCTACACCTTAAGACGATTGAGCTTATATAGATGCTTCATGTTCGTCTTAAGTGATAATCGGAGATATAGGTTCAAGGTTTATCCCTTTCTAAAGAGATTGTGGCACCTTGAATGGAAGAAACGATGTAAAGATAGGATCTTTACACCGGTCCGTTCCAAGGTTGCTAATGGGGACATGGGGGAATGCATGTAAAAATGATATTTTTAGTGAAAAGATGACATTTTTGGGTTGCAAAGGATGCATTTGATTTGCAAAGGATGCATTTTTATATAAAGACATAATTTTTATGCAAAGGATGCATTTTTATGGTGGAAAATAGTGTTTAATATGCAAAGGATGCTAATTTGATGATAAAAGGATGATCTTTGATGCAAAGGATGCATGAAAATGAGTTTTAGATGCAAAGGATGCACCTTTATGATAAATACATGATTTTTATGTGCAAAGGATGTATTTTGAATGTAAAATGGGGGGTTTTAGGTGCAAAGGATGCACCTTTAACATAAAGATTACATTTTTATGAGCAAAAAATGCTAAAGATCACATTTTTATGAGCAAATGATGCCTATTTCATGCAAAGGATGCAAAAGGGGGAGGGGAATATGATAAAGATAGGATCTTTAATGATGAATGCCAAGTCCCAAGCAAGATAATGACAATATATGAATGCAATGAGCAATTAAATCACATAGACAAGCATCATGCAAGGTAAGGGAGTGAGAGGTTACCAATGGTGGTGACCTCTTCTTCTTGGGGTTTTGCCTAGTGGAGGGACCAACTTTTGGAGGCTTCAAGGAGGAGGGGGGGTGGCTTCTTGGCACCTTCAACTTCCTGATCTTCGTGGAGTATTTTGAGAGAGTTTTTATGCTGGTAATTCTCTGATTGTGTTGTTGTTAAATGGGTAGAGGAGGGCTCTATTTATAGGCAGTCTGGATAAGGCTAATGAAGCTGTGCGGCTAGAGGTCCTTGGCTAATGCAGCTTTGCGGCATTATCCTGTGTGACTCAGCATGTTTCTAGAATCATGCAAGGTGGCAATTCTAGAAGGTTTTTGGTATTAAGAAAAACGTGTTTCTTAATCTCCAAGCAGTCCCTTCAGCCCTTAGGTGTTTTGGAACAGTTCCGGAATTGTTCCGGAACTCTAGGAAAGTCCGAGGAATTACCGGGAAACTTTACCGGAAGGCATGAGCCAGATTTGGGTACTTACACATCAGACCGGAGGATAGCTGTTATACCTCGCTCATTCAGAAGCTGTACCACAAAGTTCTGTTGATCTTCTTTCTGTTTCTTGTGAACCTCACAGGCCCGGATGGCTTCTTCCAGTGTCATGTCGTTGACTGGTGGTGGGGTTCTGTTCCCGTCACGATTTCTCGGCTAGTTTGACATATCTGAAAATCTGACCGTAAGAACTGAGAAAACTGAGGAACTATCTGACGCTTCCGTAACTGTAACACTGACGAGGCGCTGACCTGGAATTCTGAAGCACTCTTTGTTCGCTGCAGGGAACGAAAGGTAGGGCTTAGGATTCAGAAAAGATATTAGGCTCAAGGCTTTGGGCTTGTGCAACGTGCAATTACTGCTTAAGTTTACTTAAAACACATTTTCTCAGAGTCCTAATTGGTTGAAAAAGATTGCTCTTCTTTTTCGTAACTACTCTAGGTCTTAAATCAGTGGATCTGGACACTACGTCTATAGACCCCTCATTTTTCACATGTAAATCCTTTTCCCGGGGCGGACAATCCCGAGCGAGGGTCCTATAGGGCAAGAGGATTCCACCGGCAAAAGGAAAAGTGAACTTAAGGATAGTTGGTCATGTAAACTTTCAACGCATATGCCATACGGGTTACGGTCAAAGTCAACATCCTCGAGTTAAGGCAGAAATCGTGTCGAAATTTCGGCATGACCTCTCTTGACTCGGTTTCGCGAGGGGCCTTAGCTCTTGGTATTGGACAAGTTTTGACCGGTATGGTTCATACGTTGAAGGCTTGATGACACGGCGTCATATTGAACCTTCGGGTATATTTTTTAACACGGTTATGCGTCAAAGTCAAAGCCAAAAGCTAAGACTCCGGGTCGAGAAACGACCTTTGATCTCAACTTTTAAGTTTTGACTTGTGAGGGAGATCGGTGTAAAAAAAACATACACTTAGGCTTTATGACACGAACTAAGCCAAAAACCAACCAAGGTCTTAGACGAAGTGTGACACAAAGAGTGCATGGTTACACGGGTTAGGATGGGCTGTTTGGGATGACCCTGTGTGCACGAGAGATGCATAGGAAGGCCAATCAAGTTGTAGATGAATGGTCACCCCGGGTTAAGGGTTGTGGTGTGTAGTGTACATGGTAACAGTGCGCGTAGTGTGCGATCACTGAATTCTTTTTCTGAGTAAAGTAGAGATTTTCAGAATGTGTTTTAAAGAATTTATGAGCAGTTTAAAATATTGCACGAAAACCCATTATGAACAAATATGCATGAGCATGTTATGATTTCAAAGGAATGAAAAGCAACACATTTTTTTTGTTTGAAAACACTCCAAAGTTTTGAAAATCGGAGCTGTTTGAAATTTCTTTTTTTTTTTGAAAAGAAAAAAGCAAGTAACCTGAGGCATGGAGAAAACACACACGCACAAAAACAAGGAAGGGTAAATGAAAGTTTGACCCACAGAATATTTTTAAAAAATGAGAGCAGTTTTGAAAAACATGTTAAGAGATGCCCAGTGAAGTCGCCAACTGAAATTACCCGGATTGCGAGGGCGGCGAGCGGTTTTTTGGTTTCACGGGAAAAAGAGGAGTCGCCACTCCATTTTGATTATGAGCCAAAACTTAGAAAAAGGCTATTTGAAAGGGGATCGTTTTGATTAGGAGCCAAAACTTAGGGAAAGACTTTGAAAAAGGATCGTTTTTATTAGGAGCAAAAACTTAGGAAAAAGACTTTGAAAAAGGATCGTTTTGATTAGGAGCCAAAACTTAGGAAAAAGCTGTTTGAACAGAGATTGTTAGGTTCGGAGGTCAGGTTACGTTTCGGGAAGAGTAAAATTGAGATCACCCGAAACGCCTCGTATTGACGAGTCTTTCTACCTTTCTCGAAAATTGTGCGTGTGTGTGTGTGTTACTTTGAAAATGAGTTTAAATGACAAACTTTGATTGAAAGGAAGTTTGAATGACAAACTTTGATTTTGAAAAGGAGTTTGAAAGGCGGGTTTTGAAAATGAGTCAGGCATTATAACGTTACCCTTTTTTGACAAAACGACGGTAAAAGAAAGAGTTTGATTTTGAAACGGGCATTATAACGTTACCCTTTTTTTTGATAAAATGACGAGAAGGAAAAGGCCTTCGAAGTAAATAACGGTATTGAAATGACAATCGACAAGTCAATTTCTTGACTCGGACGTTAAAGTAAATACGATCAACAAACCAAACGGTTTGGACGGTAAATGATAGTATTGAATTGACGGTATCAACGAACTAAACGGTTCGGACGGTAAAAGTGACAATCAACGAACCTATCGATTCGGACAGTAAAGAGCGATATATAAATGACAATATTAATGGATCAAATGATTCGGACGGTAAATAACGATCAACGAATCAAACGGTTCAGACGATGAAAATTGACGATCGACGAACCAAACGGTTAGGACGGTAAATGACATAATAAAAAAAATGGGTCAAGATCTCTGTTTTAACCCTAAATCACTTTTCTCGAAGGAGAAAAGTGATAGAGAGAGGATCACTTCGAGACCTGTAGACAGCATTTTGTCTACATTTTGAAGATTTTGATCGGATCAGAAATAGCGTAGGATGCGTAAAAAGAGATGAAACAGAAGATTGAAAGTGAGAATGTTACCAATGACTCTATCTTCCTAGGGTACATGTTTGGAAAGTGTTTAAAGAGGAGAGAAAATCTTCCCTCACGTTGGCAAAACCTCCCCTAGTTAACTCTCGTTCGCTCTCGAGTTTTTGTCAATTCGGCGACATTTCGACAGCGTTTCGGGGCATGAAAAGGGCTGAGATGTCGAACGGGGGCTTGGGGTAAGAAATATTGGTTATCAAAATGAAGGAGGAGGCTGCTATTTATAGGAAATTTCAAGGTGCAAAATAGGCCAGCCGGCCAGTCCTTCAATTTGGAGGGCTTTTTGGGTATTTGAAGATTTGCTGAGACTGATGGGCGATCATGCAGAACAGGTCGGCCGGCCAGTCCTTCAGTTTGAGGGTATTTTGGTCTTTTCCAGCTTTGGATTGGATTGATGTGACTCGAGGGCTCGTGCCTGTGTGCTACGTGTCCTGTTTAGTCACTAAGAAAGGGTTGTTTTCTCCGTCTGGCCGGGTTTTGACTATTTTTTAAATAACTGTCCGAATAAATGTCGAAACAGTCCTGGAATGTCCGGAAAATTGCATATTTCTGGAAAAGTGATGTTTTCACGTATTTGAACGTGTATTGAATACACTTCGATTTTTTGAATACGCCGGGCAGTCCTGAAAAGTCTCGTTAACATGGAAAGTGTGAGTTAACTGATTATAACGATCCGGATTTGGGTACTTACAGAGAGTTGTGCAAGGTTCTTTTGGTAGATTGACTAAACGTATTAAGATTACAGTGCCAGCAATCACACTTCCTTCAAAATCTTTTACTGGTAAGTTCACTTTTACTTGATTATAATTCAATTTATTAATTAATTTGTGTAACATGAATATGTTCCTTACATTATTACATTTTGTCTTATTATATACTCCTTGTGTCCCAGAATGATAGTCCTACTTTGTCCGTTGTTACTATGAAGAAACTTTGAGCAATGACTAAGGCTACTTTTCATTATCTTAATGAGAATCTAAAATTCTGTATTGGTAGTATTTATAATGTTGTATCAATAACAATTTTGAAATTTTCATTAGGATAATTAAAAGTAGCCTTAACTATTGCTCAAAGTTCCTTTGTAATAACAACGAAAAAGTGGAACTATCATTCTGGGACATGGGGAATATAATTTTGATTTTTATTAGGACATCATTCAAGGCCTAATGTGCGAAACAAGAATTCAGTGGTTCCCCTATTGTCAATTGAGCCAATTATTTCAACTTATGTTGAAGGAGAATCAAATGTTCAGGATAAATGTATTGTAGATAATTCAAGTGGGAACAATGTTCATTTATCTCCACATCCAAGTAAGTATTTGCTTACTAATAAGTTAACATTTTAATTATAAATGTATGAATTTTTGTATTATTAATAGAAATTTAATATATTAGGTACAATATTGGAAAATGATACCACTGGTACATCTTTAATGGAACGAAGATTGGCAAACTCATTTAAGCGTGGTAATCATCTTCGTGCAGTACACAATGTGGATTCTTCATCGTCTTTACGTGAGTATAAATATATTTTTCAAATTTCATCAGTAATATAGTACTTACTATTATTTTTATTAAAATTAGTGATTATTGTGACAGAAGGTTTCATCCATGATATTGTTTATAATGTGAGATGAAATGTGTTTAATATGCTACATCCATAACGGTTCAAATCACTATCTTTTTTATTACACCTATCTTACGTGATAGAATGTATAAAACATGTATCGCTATTATAAGCACATAATTGTTTATTTAATTCTTTTCATATTGCTTCTATAATTCTTATACGTTTAATTTGTTTTTTAGAATATTGGGATATTGGAGATGCGAGTTATAATTGTACGTTTTGGGGAGCATATTTTCGGTATGCAGAGAGGTTAAAACGAAATGTTAATTCTCGATCGTCAAAATATGGGTTGTGTTGCATCAATGGGAAAATTCAACTTCCTATAGTCAAGGCTCCTCCATCTCAGTTATGTACGTTGATGTTTGGTGCTTCAGAAACGAGTCAACATTTTATGAATAACATTCTCTCTTACAACAATATGTTTTTTTCACATCAATGGGAGGGAAAATAGACAGGAGTGTAAATCAAGGGGGTTCTCCTCATGTGTTTAGACTAAACGGGGAAAATTACCATAGAATTGGTACTTTGTTACTGTCATCTGGTGAACAACCAAAGTTCGCACAGTTGTATATATATGATACCGAGAATGAAGTTGCTAATCGTAAAGCATCTGTCAGTTATATTACTTTATTTATATACATTAGATGAGAACAATGTATTGGTTCAGTCATTTCGTATGGCAAAGGAGAAATTGTTTTCTTAAGAACCGACTGAAGTTACTCTAAAATCGGTTAGTCGAAAGGGGGCGATGCTAGAGTGTACAATTTGCCTTTAGCGTCTAAAGTAGCTGCATTAATAGTTGGTGATTTTGATAGTTCATTGGCCAAAAGGGATATTATTATTTAGTCTAGAAAGGGTCGACTTTAGCGTATAAATCAACTTAATCCTTCATATCTTAGTCTTCGATATCCTTTATTGTTTCCATATGGCGAAGATGGCTATAGAGAAGGTATTCCATTTCATTGTAGCAGAGAAGGAAATATAGGAAGGAAAACAGTTAGTATACGGGAGTATTTTGCTTATCATTTACATGAACGAGATTGTGATTTAAAGATTGTATTGTCTTCTAAGAGATTATTTCAACAATATTTGGTGGATGCATATACAATGATTGAATTATCCCGTTTGAATTATATTGGATTTAATCAGAAGCAATTGCGGGCTGAAATGTATAAGGGATTACAAGAGGTTGTTTTGACTGATGATTGTTATGCAGCGAAATTAGGGAAGAGAATCATTTTGCCTTCTTCATTTACAGGTGGTGCAAGATATATGGTTCAGAACTATCAAGATGCAATGGCTATTTGCAAATGGGTTGGATATCCTGATTTGTTTTTGACAGTAACATGTAATCCAAAGTGGCCTGAAATGGTTCGTTGTGTAGAAAAAGATGGTCTGAAAGCTGAAGATCGACTTGATGTTATATGCGTATATTTAAAGCGAAACTTGATGGAATGATAAAGGATATTAGGAAGAACAAAATTTTCGGTGAAGTTAAATCAGGTATGTGTCATTTTATTTCTTTGTTCTATTTCTTAATATTTATTTCTCTCTGTTCTAATTAGTCGTCAATAATGTTACAAATTATACAATATTTCTTATTTATATTTCAGTTGTCTATACATTCGAGTTCCAGAAGAGGAGGTTGCCGCATGCACACATATTAATGTTCCTTGCATCACAAAAACTTTTTGTAAGGGGGTACTGGTGAAAATGCAGAATCAAATGTTGATGCGATAAAAATGTATTATGATTGTCGGTATGTGTCTTCATGTGAAGCAGCATGGATAATTAATGGATTTGAAATTCAATATAAAGACCCTCCAGTTGAATGTTTCAGTTTTCATTTGCCTAATGAACAGAATGTTATTTTCTCGGATATGGATAATATAGAGTCTGTGATGCAAAGAGATTCGGTTGCTCGAAGTAAGTTTTTGGGTTGGATGGAAGCTAACAATAATTATGAAGAACCTAGACAGTTAACTTATTCTCAATTTCCAACACAGTTTGTGTGGAAATCTGATATACGTGAGTGGGTTCCTAGAAAAAGAGGGATCTTAGCTGGGCGATTTTTTTTTGTTCCTCCTGGTTGTGGTGAAATATACTATTTGAGATGCCTATTGAACAAAGTCTCTGGTGCAAAGACTTAATTACAGTGAAATTCGTTTTGTTAATGGTCGTCAATGTGATACGTTTCGTGAAGCTTGCTTTGAATTAGGTTTATTGAATGATGATAAAGAATATATTGAAAGTATTGCTGAAGCAAGTAAATGGTCTACTGCTCATTCAATGAGATCTCTTTTTGCAATGCTCCTTATTTCTGGTTCTATGAGTAGACCAGAGTATGTGTGGGATAAATCTTGGAGTCATTTATGTGATGATATATTATATAAGCAACGATCTCTTCTCAATCATCCAGGTTAGTTTATTGAACTTTATATTTTGACTTTATTGTTTTAAAAATAATATTATTACAATATTCCTTATTAAATGCATAATTTATTTCTTATTATATATTTAGGTTTAATATTAACTGAAGTTCAACTTCGTCATTTTGGACTTGCTGCAATTGAAATTTTTTTAAGGCATCAAGGAAGAAGTCTACTTGAGTTCCCAATGTTGCCATATCCTGATGTTGAGTATTTTCAAATGAAGGTGAATCGTTTAATTCATGATGAAACATGTTATGATCGACATGAATTACAATTACAACTTCAACAACTTTTGCTTCATTTGAATGATGATCAACAGAAAGTCTATAATATAATTCTTGATGCATGTTTTGAAGAAATTGGAAAGATGTTCTTTGTTTATGGATATGGACGTACTGGGAAAACATATATTTGGAAAACTCTATCAGCTCGATTACGTTCAAAACGCCATATTGTCCTAAATGTTGCTTCCAGTTATTGTTACCTGGCGAAAGAACAGCTCATTCCTGGTTTGCCATTCCCTTTAATCTTAATGAAGATTCTGTTTGCAATATTTCTCAAGGCAGTCCTTTAGCTGAACTAATTACGAAATGTCATTTGATTATTTGGGATGAAGCACCGATGATGCATAAACATTGTTTTGAGGCTTTGGATAGGAGTATGAGGGATATAATGAGAGTTGTTTATCCTAAGAGAAATGATTATGTTTTCGGTGGGAAGACAATTGTTTTTGGTGGTGATTTTAGGCAAATACTTCCCGTAATAAAGACAGTCGACAAGATATTGTTCATGCTTCTATCAATTCATCTTATCTTTGGAATAATTGTGTTGTATTGAGGTTGACAAAGAATATGAGAATGCAAGGTTTAGATTCATGCGCAAATTTTGAGACTTTGAGGCAATTTGGTGATTGGATAGCAAGAATTGGAGATGGAAAAGTTAATGAGCCAAATGATGGGATAGTTGATATTGAAATCCCACGTCAGTTTTTGATTGAGAAATTTGATGATCCTATTATTGCAATGTCTGAGAGTATATATCCTGGGTTTAGTAGTTGTCATCATGATTTATCATATTTTGAAGAAAGAGCAATCCTGGCACCTATATTGGATGTTGTTAATGCAGTTAATGACTATATGGTGTCTATGAATGATCTTGATTCTAGAACTTATTTAAGTTCAGATGTGGCTTCCCATACTGATCAAAATATTGAGTCTTTATCCGATCTTCATACCCCTGAATTCATGAATAGTATTTCCATTTCAGGGCTTCCCAATCACATGTTAGCTTTGAAAGTTGGAACACCGGTTATGTTGCTTCGTAGCATTGATTCTTCAATTGGTCTTTGCAATGGTACGCGATTGGTTATAACTAGGCTTGAAAATCATGTTTTAGAAGGTGAAGTGATATCGTCTGAAAATGTTGATCAAAAAGTGTTGATACCCATAATGTTTTTGACACCATCAGACACAAGGATTCCTTTTCATTTTGAAAGGAGGCAGATCCCCTTAATGATTTCATATGCAATGACGATTAACAAAAGTCAATGTCAATCTTTATCCTTTGTTGATGTTATGTTGAAAAGACCTGTATTTTCTCATGGACACCTATATGTTGCACTATCGCGAGTCAAAAGTCCCGATGGACTTAAAATTTTTATTTGTGATGATGATAATCCTGGAGAATCTAAATCATCTACAGAAAATGTTGTCTTTAAAAAAGTTTTTCATAATGTATAAATATAATACTCCCTCCGTCCCACCAAAACTGATACTTATTTCCTTTTTGGTCCGTCCCACCAAAACTGATACTGCCCAAAATGACAAAGGAATCTTCACTATTTACCCCACTCATTCTCTCTCCTATTTCACTTTTACACTCACAACATTCTCTCTCCTAACTATTCCTCCCACTCATTCTCTCTCCTATTTAATTCTTCATACTCACAACATTTTCTTTCACTTTTTCTCTCTCTTACTTTTCCTTAATCCGCGTGCCCAAAAATTTGGTCTCAGTTTTGATAGGACGGAGGGAGTACATGATTATTGAAATTTGAATTTTATTTAATATTGTTTTGTAATATTGGTCTTTAAATTGAATATTTTATGTTTAGTTTATCGTCATTATTTCTTAATATATATATATATATATATTTTTAAATATTTTGAATGAAAAATTGTTGTAAGAAAAATAAATGGAGAAAAATAATTTTTATGTAATAAATTTTAATTGTTAAATACAATAACATAATTTTACGATATACTCCCTCCGTCCCACTGATCTTAAGAAAACTTTCTATTTTGGGCATCCCGCCAATCTTAAGAATTTCAAAAATGAAAATTTTTTATTATTTTTATACTCTTTCTACCCCACTCATTCTCTCTTCTACTTTACTTTTACACTCATAACATTCTCTCTCATAACTATTCATCTCACTCATTCTCTCTCCTATTTAATTTTTCACACTCACAACACTTCTTTTACTCATTCTCTCTCCTAATACTATAATAATATTTTTTAATTTTTGTACCATTTCATTTTTTTTTAAGCTGAATGGAACGGAGGGAGTATTGTGGTATATCGTACGAGAGTACTGTTAGCATGGTTAAAATTTCATGATAGAAGTTAGTTAATGAAGATCGACTGAAATAAGAAACCTGAAAATTGGGAAAGCGGCCACCTCGCTCGCATTGGGAAGTGGACAACGTTGGAAAAAGCGCAAATATGCTGACCTATCAACCATCCAGATCCGCATAACACGTGTCAACTTTAACGGTCCCACAATTAACCGCCATGTGGCGTCCCCTCTCTCTCTTTCTCTCTCATTCCTAACACACACAAAAACACACAAAAACACACAACACACACTCTGTTTCCATTTCATAAACAAACCACCCCCAACCCAAAAAAAAAAAAAAACTCAAATCAATTTACCCTTTTTAAATTTTTTTTCACTTACCCATTTCAATTCAACAAAGGAAAAGAAATGGCAGGGAACGAGTGGATAAACGGCTACTTGGAAGCGATTCTAGATAGTGGTGCGTCGGCCATTGATGAAAACACGAGCAAGAACGCCGCCGCCGTGAATTTGAGGGATAGAGCTGATTTTAATCCGACGAAATACTTTGTGGAGGAAGTTGTGACTGGGGTTGATGAGACGGATTTGCATCGGACATGGATTAAAGTTGTCGCTACCAGGAATACAAGGGAACGGAGCTCCAGATTGGAGAATATGTGTTGGCGTATCTGGCATCTCACTCGCAAGAAGAAACAGGTTTTTTTCTACTTTTTAAATTACTGATTTTAAATGGGTTTTGATTATTTAATTATATCTTTTTATTTTGATTTGTCCCTGTTTTCTCTGTGTGTGGTTTTGGAAGGAGTACCAATCAATGAGCAGTGATTTTCTTAGATTGAGCTGATTTTTAACATTTTTCTGTGATGGGTATGTGGGATTGTGTGGATTGGATTGCTGCAAAAAGGTTTTAGTTGGTTTCCAGTTTTCATGGATGAATGTGGGTGCTTATGTGTGTCTTCAACATAATTGGATTACTCTCTTTCTTCTTTGTGTTTATCTTTTGGGTCATTCAAAGGAATTGGACTCCTTAACTATGCTGTGTGTGTATTTTTTGGGTTTTGGACACAATAGGATTACAGTAATTCTGCTGTTTGTATGTGTTTATTATTTTTTTATTACATAATCAGATAGCAATTAATCTGCATTTATTTTTTGTTCTACAAAGTTGAATTACTCAGATTCAGCCCTCTTTTTGAACTTGGATTGCTGCAACAAGTTGGTGTCCAGTTTTATTTTTTTGGTTGGGGGGGGGGGGTGACAGGGGGACAGAATTGGATACTCTTTCTCTACATGTGTGTGTATGTTTACACTTATTTTGGTGTCTCTTGTGTGTGTCGGTCTGTGGATATATGGGGTTGTCATCTATATCTGGAAATTTTGATGTGGAGAAAATATGAAAAATAGTATTAGTGTTTTACTCACGTTTGCGACTCTGTATTCTTGGTTGTTTTCTCCACTTGGATATGCGGTTGAATTGCTTACCTGAAAGGTTTGGCTTAGAATGCATAGTTTAAAATTGATGCACATGTTAGCTATGAAATTATTGCTCAACTTGGAGCTATATCTAGCAACCATATTTCTCTGCACTCCGTCATCCCTACTTCGCTACGGGTGATTGGAAACTTCTTCACTGATAATGTTTTTTGTCCAGTAGTGTGAATGCGAAATAGGTAAAAAGTATATTACCCAAAATGCCAAATGCCGGATGAACTGGAGCATTAAATGCATGTTTCATCCGGTTTGCATTCCATTAGCGGTCAATCTGACTTTATGTGGTATTTCAAGATAATTCCAGTGGGAGTATGGTAAATGAGGCCTTTTCTCCATGTTTCTTTTGGAGAACTTGGCCACTAGTATTTTTACATCCTGTTTTTCTTTGTTCAAAATTTGTGTCTCCCATTTCTTTCTTTATGTTTCTTTGAAGTTGAGGTCTCTCTCTCTATCTCTCTCTCTCTCTCTCTCTCTTCATTTCACTTTTCTCTGTAAAATGGCTTACATGCCAATTTTATTTTTTGTGATCATGGTCATGCTTCTCTTCTTTGTCAGATGCTGGAAACAAGACAACACATTTATTGTAGATAGGAGGTGATATTTTATACGTACTAGAGGATAAATAATCAAATATTACACTTGAAGTCGGTGATTTATTTATTTTCATTTTTCCTTAAAAGCAAAAGTGCATGGTAGCTCGATGATTTTATTTAATGTATTTAAGATTAGAACACTGGATTGCGTTTCTTTCTTGCAATGTGTGGCTTAAGGATTCTACATGATTTTCATGATAATGGGCTGCCCAACCCTTCCCTCTTGGAAGCAAATTAGTCACTTTTCTCTTGAATATTTGTTTGCACTTCCTTTTGTGTGTGTTTTAGTGTTATTATCTGTGAGCTTTATTTTTTTGAAGTAGTGGGCCTTACATGATATCTTTGTTCTGTTTTTCCATATACTTGCACAAGCTAACTACTAACTTATCTCCCAATTTATCGGCTTGTTATGCATTGGCAGAGATGTTTCCAATACATTTTTTTTTTCAGATAATGCTTGACTGTAGAAAATTTTGAATGATGTTTGTCGGTTTGTATCCACGGACGTTTGTCCCACTTGGATATGCTGTCGGATTTCTTACCAGAAAGATTTAGCTTTGCATCTCATTTTAAAATACTTGTAATCATTGATGTTCCTACCTAATGTGCTCTTAAGTATTCGTCTTTTAATAACATACACAAATGAGCCTACATGCACTTTTACCTACAAGCCATATGCGGATGAAAGGAAGAACTTAATGAAGCTCTTCTATTGTTTAATGAAACTTGTGAGCTATACAACATTCCATTTCAAGAGCGCTACATAGCTTCATTAGGATAAACGGAGTCTTTTCTCTATTTTTTATCCAGAAGTTGTCCTATAATACTTTATTCTTTTCCTTTCTTTGTGTTTCTTGAATTACAAGACTTCATTATTTCTTTCTCTCACAGATGAATTGGATGCTATATTAGTTTTCTGGTGATTATGTGATTTGTAACTAGAGATAATCTTCTGTATTTAGTTTTGCTCGTACTGTATTTAGGTGTATCTAAAGCCAAATAATTTCACTAAACCACATTGTTTTTTATGATAGTTGGAATGGGAGGATTTCCAAAGGCTTGCCACTCGGAAATGGGAGCGGGAACAAGGACGCAGGGATGTAACAGAGGACATGTCTGAGGATTTGTCTGAAGGGGAGAAAGGAGACACTCTAGGAGAAACATTAACAATCGATAGCCCACGCAAGAAGTTTCAACGTAATTTCTCTAATTTGGAAGTCTGGTCTGACGATAAGAAGGAGAAAAAACTTTACATTATCCTCATCAGGTACATTCTTTTTCAAGTTTTAGCTTGTCAGACGGCCATGCATGTAATTTGATTAAAAACTAGAAAAATGGTTTTCTAGGAAGTTACTAAATTCACCTCTAACAAAACATCATGTTCCAGTGTATTCTTTCATTAATATATTTTTCTAAAGTAGATGCTAAGGGTACTTAAGTACGTAAGTGCTACTAAAATTGCTTGAAAGTAAAATTTCTTGAATTCTTACAAAGTCACAAATGGACACTCATTTAAATACAGTAGTACTTTTGTGGGTTTAGCTGTATATCCACCTTCCATACTATTATACCTGAAACAATGAACTTTTTTGTTTCTTCTAGTAAATTTGCATTCATTTGATCTACAACAAGGTTTTCTAAACGGTACAAAGTTTTTAATGACATGCATGTTTGTCTTAAGAATATTACGCTATGTTTGGCAGCTATGTCCGATTTCCACTTTTCAAAATCAAAAAGTGGTACTTGTAGCTTTGTCCAGGTCTTTTTGATTAATACATTGTATTAATCCTTATTGGCTGATATTCAACACTGAGCAGAGGCTGTTACGATCTTTTGCTCACTTGTGTTAGCCTCTACTGTAATTGAAGCAGCTTCGTCAATTTTTTTTCTTTGTCGAAATGCTAGTACCGAAGCTTTAAAGTTTGACATGCCCTTTTGGATAGTTTGCATGGACTGGTTCGTGGGGATAATATGGAGCTTGGTCGTGATTCTGATACTGGTGGACAGGTATATTTACCATCTTCTTTCCTTGCAAACTAGTCGAATAACACACAAGCACTTCTTTTTGGTGTAATCTATCTTATAAAACATTTTATTTCTCATTTGTAAAAAATTATTATCTTTCATCCCCTGAATGTTAGGACTGAAATATAGTGGTTGTTTATTTTAGTATTTTTTTTTCTTCTGCAAAAGTTTGTTGAAAATCATCTAAAAGCCACTTCATTACCCATTTCTTTCAGTCCCTCAATTTTCCTATTTTTTTTTTAAATCAAGCCACGTAGCATAGTGAGAGTAGATCCCGTGAGTACCATGGTCGTCATGACGAATGACCCTATTAGCTTAATACTACCTTCGACCCCAAAAGTACTAGTACCTCCGTACCAATTTAAGTTTCTTACTTTCCTTTTTAGTCTGTTCTATATTAAGGTTTTTAGTTGCTTTATTAATTAAAATGGACAATGGGACCCATTGTCATTCTCACAACAAAAACTCCCTACCCATTTTCTCTCTTCTACTTTACTTTTCATACTCACAACATTTACCTTTTTCTTAATCTCCGTGCAAAGTCAAACTAAGAAGATTAAACCGGAATGAAGGGAGTATCACTTTCCTCAGCGGTTTGTCCCCAAAAAGAAAAATAGTATTCCCGCCGCCCCAAAATGAATGTTCGCTTTTTTTTTCTTTTCAAATTTGCTCTTGATTGATCAAGAGCAAATCTGAAAAGTGTTTGGATATTCATTATGGGACAGAGGGAGTACCATTTATCGAAAATGCAACAATTATAGCCCTTTCAATAAGGTAGACGCAAGTAAAGCATCATTTATTTAGAAACAATTACCAGTCAAATGTGTCTATTTTCGTGGGATCGAGAGAGTATTTAGATAGTTTAAAATTCTGTAGGAAGCTGTCTGTTATTATTTTGTGCCATTGACGTTCTCCAAAATTGCAGATCAAGTATGTGGTAGAGCTTGCCCGTGCACTATCTAGGATGCCAGGGGTTTACAGGGTAGATCTTTTCACCCGTCAAATTTCCTCATCCGAAGTAGATTGGAGTTACGGAGAGCCCACGGAAATGCTGACAGCTGGCGCAGAAGACGCAGACAGTGCTGACGTGGGAGAGAGCAGTGGTGCTTACATCGTAAGGATACCCTTTGGTACTCGTGACAAGTACCTTCGAAAGGAACTACTTTGGCCCCACGTTCAAGAATTTGTCGATGGAGCTTTAGCTCACATTCTTAATATGTCCAAAGTTTTGGGTGAACAAATTGGCGGAGGGCAGCCAGTTTGGCCATATGTGATTCATGGCCATTATGCCGATGCAGGTGATAGTGCAGCTCTTCTTTCGGGTGCTTTGAACGTTCCTATGGTTCTGACAGGACATTCACTTGGTAGAAACAAATTGGAACAACTTCTTAAGCAAGGTAGGCAGTCGAAAGAGGATATCAATTCGACATACAAGATTATGAGGAGGATAGAAGCAGAGGAGCTTTCTTTAGATGCTGCTGAACTTGTTATTACGAGCACCAAGCAAGAGATAGAGGAGCAGTGGGGCTTGTATGATGGGTTTGATGTGAAGCTCGAGAAAGTTTTGCGGGCTCGCGGTAGACGTGGGGTTAATTGCCATGGACGGTACATGCCAAGAATGGTGGTCAGTCATCTACCTGCACTTATGAGAATTTTATTTTCTGATGCATATACTTCCTTTTACATCTGTAATAATGATGAATTGATAATTTGGAAGGTTAAATATTACATAAGTTATCAAGGATTTAGTATGTAAAAAGAAAATGTAGCATGACATACCCAACTGATTGTTAGGAATCATAACTTGTGTTTTAGTATGCAGTTTATTTGCGTGTCAATATCTTTTAATCTGAAATATTAACAAAAAGAGAACGTTCTATACTAGAAATTACTCTATCCGCCCCTCTAAATGTATCTTCCCCGGCTTTGACCATTAAGAAGCAAATCATAGAAGAATAATCTTTATTTAGATCTTGTTTGGCGGATTCGTTAGATAAGATCTCAGTAGTTAGATGTTATTAATCCTTTTAGTTGCTCTTTAAGTACACACCAATTGCATGTTTTTTCAGGTAATTCCTCCTGGAATGGACTTTAGCAATGTTGTGGTCCAAGAAGACCCTGATGCTGATGGAGAACTCACATCACTAAATAGTTCTGATGGGGCTTCTCCAAAGTCAATGCCAGCAATATGGTCAGAGGTGAGTGCAGAGTTTTCATGAGCTCTTCATTATTATGAGGAGCCACTTAATAATTATTAGTTAATTTTTTTATGCAGGTTATGCGCTTTTTGACAAATCCCCACAAGCCAATGATTTTGGCTTTGTCAAGACCAGATCCTAAAAAGAACCTAACGACCCTTTTGAAAGCTTTTGGAGAATGTCGCCCTTTAAGAGAGCTTGCCAATCTTGTAAGTGTGCGATTTTTTTTTTTAAAATGGTTGCATTTTTTAAACAAAATATACTGACGTGCTCGTGTGCAGACCCTTATAATGGGAAACAGAGATGATATTGATGAGATGTCTGGTGGGAATGCGACTGTGCTCACGACTGTACTCAAACTGATAGACAAGTATGATCTTTATGGGCAAGTGGCCTTCCCTAAACATCATAAGCAAAGTGATGTTCCAGAAATCTATAGATTTGCTGCCAAAACAAAGGTTTTTATTTTCACAGAAGTGCAGTCTTGAAATCTATAATTTTTATGGTATGTGATTATTAAAGTTACTTGCATGACAGGGAGTTTTCATAAATCCAGCTTTGGTAGAGCCTTTTGGGCTTACATTGATTGAGGTCAGTTGCATGTGTCTTCCTATTTGAAGAGTCAGATCCTTAGTTTGTCACTGAATATCAGTATTGATATCGCGTGTTTTGAAAAAATGTAGGCAGCAGCTCATGGACTTCCTATGGTAGCAACTAAAAATGGTGGGCCCGTTGATATTCACAGGGTAAATATGATTTCTCTCCTGTGCTTCTCTCTCTCTCTCTCTCCCTCTCTCTCTGTCTCTCTCCCTACCTCTCTCTTTCTTGCTTTCTTTCCCTCTCCCTCAGGGTTGACATAAGTTCGTGTTACTTATTTCATTTTCAGGCACTGAATAATGGGTTGCTCATCGATCCTCATGATCAGCAAGCAATAGCTGATGCACTACTTAAGCTAGTATCCGAAAAGAATTTATGGCAAGAATGTCAAAGAAATGGTTGGAAAAACATACACCTATTCTCCTGGCCTGAGCATTGTCGGACTTATTTAACAAGAGTAGCAGCATGTAGGATGAGGCATCCTATGTGGCAAACTGACACACCAGCAGATGAATTTGCTGCAGAAGAGTCCCTAAATGATTCACTCAGGGATGTACAAGATATGTCTCTAAGGCTCTCTATTGATGGAGATAAATCTTCAATAAATGAATCACTTGATAGTGGGGACCCGGTGATCCAAGACCAAGTAAAACGAGTCTTGAGCAAGATGAAGAAACCTGAAGCAGGGGAACAAGATTCCGAAGGGGCAGATAAGAAATTTGTTGATAATGCACCAAGTAAATATCCTATGCTGAGACGGAGGCGTCGTTTAATTGTTATAGCAATTGATTGCTATGATAGCAACGGAGCTCCAGAAAAGAAGATGACTGACATAGTGCAAGAAGTATTCAGGGCTATTAAATTGGACTCACAAATAGCAAGATTCACGGGTTTTGCTATATCTACGGCCATGCCTATATCAGAATTGGTGGATTTTCTGAAAATGGGAAATATTAAACTTAATGAATTTGATGCATTGATTTGTAGTAGTGGGAGTGAAGTTTATTACCCAGGGATTTATACCGAAGAAGTTGGAAAGCTTTGTCCCGACCCAGATTATGCTTCCCATATTGAGTACCGGTGGGGTTCAGAAGGATTAAGGAAAACAATTTGGAAGCTGATGAACACACCTGAAGGCGGAGAGGAAAAAGCTGTCCATTCTTCTAGTGTAATTCAAGAAGATGTCAAGTCTGTGAATTCTCATTGTCTCTCCTTCTTATTAAAGGATGTCAACAAGGTTAGTTACTCTTTGCTACTATAATCTTTAAAATGTGAAATACTCCCTCCGTCCCAATGTTCTTGCTAGTATTTCCTTTTTGGGCCTCCCAATGTTTTTGCTACTAACCCAAAATGCCAAAGGGACCCACTTGCCACACTCACCACAAAAATTTCCCTACTCTCTCCTACTTTACTTTTCATAATCAAAACACTTTCTTTTCTCTTAATCCTTGTTGCATTCAGTTTTAGTAGCATGAACATTGGGCGGAGGGAGTATACATCTACTTTTTGTATTTTATGTTTAGATTTTTATTAATGAGTTTTGACTTTTTCAGGCCAAGAAAGTGGATGACATGAGACAGAAGCTCCGGATGAGGGGCCTTCGTTGCCATTTGATGTACTGTAGAAACTCGACAAGAATGCAAGTCATCCCGCTCCTTGCCTCTCGAGCACAGGCTCTAAGGTAAATGAATCAATGATTTTCCTAAGTAGTAATGAGTAATGACTTGGGTTCAAAAAATATCACAAATTTTTGCCTTATATAAATCCTTATTGTTAGCTATCGGTTCTGTTGGCACATCTATTAAATGATTTGAAAAACAATTAATGACTACCACCAAAGCTTTTGTCAACATTTTTTTTTCTTTGGAGTTTTTATGCCCTTAGACTTGGTATTCCGAATACCATACCCTTATATAATGCTTTTAGAAGTCCTGTCTGAGTTATGTGTGTATTGTGATACATATGACGAATATTAGGTACCTATTTGTGCGTTGGAGACTAAATGTTGCAAATATGTACGTGATTCTTGGTGAAACGGGAGACACAGATTACGAAGAACTGATATCCGGGACTCACAAGACACTTATTATGAGAGGGGTTGTAAGCAAAGGGTCTGAGGAGTTGCTAAGATCCAACGGGAGCTACCTGAAAGAAGACATTGTCCCGGGAGAGAGTCCTCTAATTGCTTACGCTAGTGAAACAGCCTCGGCAGAGGAGATTGCCAATGCCCTACGGCAAGTTTCTAAATCCGGTGCATGAATCTGAAATATTTGTCAATACTGTCATTTTGAGAATTGTCTCAAAAAAACTAAGGGTCCATTGTCCAAATGTAGCTAAATAATGACTCCATTGTTGGACAGTGTTTCTGTTGTTAACTATTATACTCCCTCCGTCCCCTAATACCTTGCCCATTTTGCTATTTTGGGCGTCCCACTTTAAAGTTCCACTTTCCTAAAAAAGAAACTTTTTATGGGACCCACTTGTCATACTCACAACAACTATCCACTTACTATTCTCTACTCCACTTTTTCTCTCCTATCCATTCACAACTCCTATTTTAATAACATTATATATATTCACTCCTTATTTTTCGTTCTCAACAGTAAACGAGTAACTTAATATGGGACGGAGGGAGTATACAATATCATCTTTTATGACTAGTAGAAATCTAGACCAAGAGTTTTGGATGATTTTTTTTTTAAATGTGACCGTAGTAGAATTTCTCAAAAATGGCCAACAATCTTGGGACGGATGGAGCATACAAATTTGTTATTAGGCTCTGTTTGTTTCGGAAAATATGTTTTTTCCACTTTTCTAAGTAAAATGACTTACGGATTTCCTTCGTATTTCATTTATCGGAAAATGTTAATATTACCACTTACACACCTAACTTTTCATACACCCCACATTAATTTAACCACCCCCTATCCCACTCCCCTCGTAAAAAAAATTACTTGTATTAAAATTATTTTTTACAACTCTCCACCCCCCTTGCGTCCTCGTCAAAAAATTTTTTTGTACTCATTTTAAATTTATTTTTAACAACTCCCCACCACCAGAGGTCAAAAATTATATAGATTTTTAAATTCATTTTAAAATTATTTTTTATCAACTCTCCCACCCCCAAGCAGTTTTTTTACTCATATTTAAATTATTTTTTAACAACTTTCACCGCCCTCACCCACCCACCCACCCACCCACCACCAACTCCCATCTCATGGTTGCACTTTTATTTATTCATAAAATTATATTATTTTTAACAACCCACCCAACCCCATTCCCCCCCACTCTCATCTACTCACCCTACCCCACACCTACACCCCTTACTCTCGGTTACCCACCCTACCCACCCCATACCTACCCTATCATCACCCTAGCTTACCACCATCTTTCCCTTTACATTTCCCCCACAACCCTATTCTACCTCTACCCTACCTTAGGGGTGTAAGTGGTTCGGTTCAAATCGCGGTTCGGAACCGAAAGGTGAACCAAATCAAACCATGTGGTTTAGTTCGGTTTTTAAGCAATAGTGGTTTGGTTCGGTTTCAAAAATTGTCAAGCGGGTGTGGTTCGGTTTGATCTGCGGTTTGGACCTCCCAAACCATGGTTCGAGACCGCGAGACCGAACCGCCAAACCGAACCAATAAACCAAATCATCAAATCGTTCAATATTAACCGTAGATATGTATATCTTTCATTTTCACATTACATTTAGATTTGAAATCTCCTAATTCTATTCATGGGTTTTAGCCCATAACCCTTTTTTCTTTTCTTTTGGTTAATCTTCTTGTAATAATGTTAACTTACTGTTTAGCACATACCATTATAAGTAGTCAAATGACATGTTGTTATCATAAACATTAAATCATAATTTCAAGTTGTGTTTAAATACTGAATTTCTTATGTATGTTATGTTTGAAAAATTCAAACAAACATGACAATGAATTGTGTAGTTTGAAACCATGTTCTAATTAATGGTTTAAGCAATGTTCTATTTCATGGTTGAACCGTGGTTTGAATTGTGGTTTAAACCGCGGTTCGAACTGTAAAATCAAACCACAGTTCGAACCAAACCATGGCGGTTTGGTTCGGTTCGGTTTGAATTTTTTCATGGTTCGGTTCGATTTGAGATTTTTTCAAACCGATAACTAGTGGTTCGGTCCGTAAATTGGCCCAAACCGAACCATTTACACCCCTACCCTACCTTACCCCACACCCACCCACCTCACCCCCTATCCACCCCACCTCCATCACCCTACCTCACCCTATATTTTCCAACTTATCTCAGATTGTGTTTTCATTGAAAAATATTTTTCTTTAATTTATCAAACACATGAAAATATTTTTCAAAAAACATTTTCCTTAGATATATCAAACAGCCGAAAACATGTTTTATGTCATTTTCTGGAAAACATTTTCATTTTCCGAAAAATCATTTCCGAAAGTCATTTTACGCGAAACAAACGAAGCCTTAGTCTAAATCTACATATATTTTTGTATGCAATGTGATTGCAACATCATATTTTTCTAAATATAGCAAAATAACTTTTAAAAACAACACAATTGAGATTCATTCTTCTAGGACAAGGTGGAAAACAAACTTCTTTTTCTAGGGAATGGTTTCACTACAAGGAAAATCGGTTTTAGAGACGGTAAATTCTATAGCTAAAATGAAAATTTTGTCTCTAAATCGTATTTAGAGACAGATTTGTTCCGTAGCTAATCTGTGGGTGCAGGTTGGTTGCTAAATTGGGTGTCGCTGTTTTGTAGCTGTTTTAGAGACAGATATGTCTGTCTCTAAATTAGAGACAGATATGTACGTCTCTAATTTAGAGACAGACATATCCGTCTCTAATTTAGAAACAAACATATCCGTCTCTAAATTGGTGACGTACATATATGTCTCTAAAACAGCTACAAAACAGCGACGCGCAATTTAGCGACCAACCTGCACCCACGGATTAGATACGGAACAAATCTGTCCCTAAACATGATTTAGAGACAGAATCTTCATTTTGGCTACATAATTGCCATCTCTAAAACATATTTTCCTTGTAGTATATATACATATATATACACATATATATACATATATATACACATATATATACATATATATATATATATACATATATATATATATATATATATATAAATATATATACATATATATATATATATATATACACACACACACACACACACACACACACATATATATATATATATGTATATATATATATGAATTATAATACTACTAAAATACACTTATAAATAATCTTATATTGAAAAAAATGTCATATACATCAATTAACAATGTCAAAATACCACTACTAAAATGTAATTCACAGTCATGAAATTTCCTAAATCAATTTTTTTTTTTAAATGTGCCTCTAATTTGGATACAAGATTGCTAATCTTCGGTTGGAGACAACAAATGATAACAAACCTTCCACTGCACTCTTTAGCTCAGTGTGCACCACATCAGTATCAGCAACCGCTGGCTGCAAGTCTCTCTTGAAGTTTTTCCTTGTCATAATCAGAAGTGCTCAATTCAATTGTCGATCGTAATTGCTCGCATCTTTCTCCAATGGCTTTCTTGTCACCAGCTCCATCAAGAACAACTGTGTCATCCTTTGATATAGTAACCTACAAAAGATTGTAGAGCCCGAAGTACAAATCAGATGATAGAAATAGATTGTTTAGTCATATTGGTCCAGGGGAAGGAGAAATTTACCTTTTTACAAGAGCCGAGCAGTTCTGGTTCAACCTTTTCAAGATTCGGGCTAAGCTCTTCAGTTATTACCTACAAACAATTTGAAAAAGATAAAATAAAAATCAAGGGATGTCCAATTATAGCATACCAAAAAAAAAAAAACAATGGAAGTCGTTAAAGAATGAAAAGGGAGAACTTCATAGAGTAAATAACCGGCAAGCGAAACCTACCTGACCACCAATGAGGATTGCCAGGTCCTGCAAATTCGATTTCATGTTCTCTCCAAATCCAGGGGCTTTGATTGCACAAACCTACAATAGGTAGATGCACATTAGATCAAGTTTCAAGGTAGTCAACCAATAAATAAAATTAATTCACATCACTAGCAAGAACTTGAAAGCCACCTTGATTCCAGCTCGGAGCTTGTTGAGAACTGAACATAAATCTTAAGGAAAAAGAATACCTTTTCAATGCCTTGTAGCGAGATTGATGGCTGCTCAAAAAACGGTACAAGCAGTTTCAAGTTCCGTGAATACAGATCCTTACCTGAGTGGACGTCCCAAAATTACAAAAATACTTTTGGATATATGAAAATAAGATGCAATAAGGGCTTTATATTACAATTAGGAAGTGAAGTATAGAAACACACATTCTTTTACCTCTAAATTTAATGGTCGGATCTTCAAAGATGCAATCTTCAGAATATATTTCAGAAGTGAAAACTAAAGAATAATCAACATGATGAGTGTAATCTTTACTTTATTTTTCATATTTTTTTCACCAAGGTTCTTCACTCATTGATGCTTAAAGTTGACCAACTAAAGAATAATCAACATGATGAGTGTAGCTAAAATGGGAACATTAAGATGCATATGTGGCAGCAATGGTAGAATTTGAGATAGATGATTCGTTAGACAGAAAAAGTTGACCACGGAGGAGATAGAAGGGAAAAGATCCACAATCACTATCACTGAGTTCTTGCTTCTGTGTAAGGCATCTGCTAATGCTAAAAATCATTTACGGAACAGAAGGAAACTCCATTGCTCAAGAAGCTGAATTTTATTAATCTACAAAGAAGCTCTCCAACTGACCTTCACTACGCACTCAATCAGTAAGACAAAAAAGGATTATTTCAGATGCAACCAAAGATAACACTGAAATTTGACTTCTAGATCCATCCCAAAGGGGTACATCAGCAAGTTCCTATATTATTGTTAAACAATATTAAATTTCTCCGGCGTATGACACTACTGTTGATGCAGACTCCTAAAAATCAAGCTCTTTACAAAGATATAAGCAAAAGAGGAATAATAGAGCAAGGTTTGTACATGTGAAAATGCATATGACCATTAATCATCGAAACAAAGAATTGATACTCTTTCAAACATATGAAGGATAACCCGATAAACTACTACTCTATTTTAGTAGGTTCACTATTGATTTGTAGCCAAGCCTTTACACATTTTCTCAAAATGTGTAAAGGCTTGGCTGTGCAATCCGTGTGTTATCTATGCTCATAATCCATGTGTTAACTAAAACAAGAAATTCTAAATTTGTTTTTGTGTGTGTATGAGTGAGAGAGTGTTTAAAGATAGTTTTACCCCAATATTGACTGCATGCTGTGCAATCCATGTGTTATCTATGCTCATAATCTCTTGACCCGCTTCAACACGTCTGGGTTCCTCTACAAGAATAATGTTGTTGATGGTTCCATACACATCTTTAGCATGAAGTACTTGATCATCAACTCGCCATACACCATCAACAAAGAATCTGAACTGCATTACATAAGTTGTTCCTTAAGAGAAATGGGACATTGTTCTTATAAGTAGAGAGCCCAAATCTACTCTGTTGACATAGTGGTGGAGAGAAGAATAAAGCTAGTACATATAAAGAGCAGACTAGAAGCACACACCAGAGTAAAATGAAATTAATCGCTAAAGAACCCATTTGCTAGTTACATTCCAGAGTAACTTCAACTTGCGCCGTTGATTTAACTTGGTTATATTATCATCACCAACTCGTGGGCATTAAAGAATGTTTAAAGAAAATGTAACCTCCTCGTTTGGGACAAACTAAAAAGGTAAGTATAAAAGTCATGCATATCATAATCAACTTCACCTAACTAAACCAATCCCGCATACCTGCTCCATTTCTTGATTAGAGTATACAACAAAACCTATCTAAATTCTCCTCAAGATTCTGCTTGACATAATCGCTTTTCCTACTTCTATTTGGCCTTTTGAAGATATTTCCTTTTTTTGTTTTAATCATGTAGACAATCTGTTTGTTCAGGAACCTACTCATTACCACTTCAGTGAGTGAAACAGACATTACTCACAAAGTACATGGTGCAAAGAAGGACCTAAGTGTTCAACTTATCAATTGCATCAAATAATGCCAACAACAGCAAAAATTGTGTTCGTTATCAATTTACGAACAAGTGGTTCCCTTTCTAAGTAACAGAAAACATACTTCCTAGTTATACAAATCAAAATAACCAAAAATAGTAGCTCAATTATGCATAAAACAAAAAGAGTATTGCATAAACCAACCACGAGAAATCAAATGAGATCACTATGAACAGATAACTAGGAATTCAAAAAATGCAAATCGAAATACGCATCAACAACAAACACAAGGTTGCATAAACCACAGGAATTCAAATGAGATCACTATGAACTCATAACTAAAAATTCGAAATATGCAAATGATAGATGCAAATCAACACACACAAACACAAAGAAGAGAGAAGCGTACTGGAAAGGGCAAGAACCCTAGGTTTAGCCATCTGACCATGACCAATTTTGGCGGATTTACCCTAGACACCGTGAGTCTTGGCAACACGGATCGACATTACAACCTTCTATTTGGTTCCTTCGATTGCAGCCTCGCAGGCTCGTCTGAGCTCACAACCACTTGGAAGGATGGGCGGAGGGCCGAGGAGGCAGCAGAAGAAGAAGCGTCACATCGGTGGCTATGCAACGAGTGGCGGATCGGGTTTTGGAGAGAGCTTTGAGCTTTGAGAAGGGTTTCACAGGAGGGGAAAGAAAGAGAAGCGTAAGAGATTAGGTTTAATTTAAGAGTGAGGCACGGTGAGGGCCGCGAATGTTAAAATATTTGAGAGAGGATAGGGCGGGAATTGAAAAAAAATTGGGGGCTAGGTAATGGCCGAGGCGCCAGCCTCATTCTGAGGCAGCCTCAAATTGGCATTTCACGGAGGAATTTCTGGTGGTGATGCGACAGACTCATCTTGCTCCAGGCGGCCGCCTCACAAGGCAATTCATCGGGCGTACATTCTGGTGGTGAGGCGCCATCCTCAGATGGAGACAGGCGGCCGCCTCACCTTGGCCAAAATGGAGGGGCGGTAGAAGAGAGGGTGAGGGTGAGGCGTGGTGGGGAGGCTTGGGGTGAGAGAAATGGAAAAGAGAGAGACAGTGTGTGTGTTTTGTTTATAGAGAGAGAGAGAGAGAGAGAGAGAGTGTGTATTTTATTTATAGAGAGAGAGAAAGAGAGAGAGAGTATTGGTGAATAATACTCATGTTGCAAATATTTATTATTATACTCCCTCTCCGATTCAAAATACATGTTATTTTAGAATTAAAATTTTTGTCAAAATACATGTTATTTCAGGACAAAAATTCAAACTTACCCTTCATTGAAACTTTTTTCATGTTATTAATAAAACAAGTAAATATCAAGAAGAAGAAGAATATTTATTAATATTATTGAGAGATAATAAATAATATTTTAGACTTTGTTAATTAGTGATTTTTTTTTTTAGAAAAAGTTATATAAAAAAAGACAGTGTTTAGGATATATGATATGGGTTTTAGGATAAATGATATTATTTATTTATTTATTTTTGATTAAGAAAATTATTTGAGATGATAGTTAGTCGGGAAATTTTTTATACAAAGTTATATAATTTTTTTTAAAGAAATGAAAATATACAATTCATAAACCCTAAAATAGAAAAAATAAAAATAAAAATAAATCTATTTTAGCTACAAATGTTGAATCTCTCTCTAAATTAGAGACATATTTTGAACACGTCTCTAATTTAGAGACAAATACAAAATCTGTCTCTAAATTTTAGAGACATATGTTGAATCTCTCACTAAATTAGAGACAGATAAAAAAACGTGTCTCTAAATTAGAGACGAATTAAAATATGTCTTTAATTTAGAGACAGATTCAACATCTGTCTCTAATTAATTTAGAGACATATTTAACATCTGTCTCTAAAGTTTAGAGACATTTTGTATCTGTCTTCAATTTTTAAACAGATTCAAAATTTGTCTCTAATTTAGAGACATATTCAAAATCCGTCTCAAAATTAGAGACAGATTCATAATAATTAGTAAAAACAGTTAAGTTTTATTTCTTTCAAAATTCATAATTTTTTTTATATAATTTTTTGCAAAATATGTATGTAGTAAACAAAAGTTTAAAATAGTCTTCTTTATCAAAAAAAAAAAAAATTTGAAAAAAAAAAGTTAATACTCCCTCCGTCCCACCCGAATTTGGACAAAGTTACTTTACACGGAGATTAAGGAAAAGGTAAATGTTGTGAGTGTAATTTAAAAATAGGAGAGAGAATGAGTGGAGGGAATAGTAAATTATAATGGTGTTGTGAGTATTAAAATAATGTAGGAGAGAGAATGAGTGGAGAGAATAGTGATTTAAGGTTTCCATTTTGGGCCGTCCAAATTCGGATGGGACGCCCAAAAAGGAAATTTGTCCAAATTCGGGTGGGACGGAGGGAGTATACAATAGACAAATTAACAGAAACTCTTAAAAAGTTAACTGTTTTTTTCAAAAAACTGTTAAAAAGTTAACTTTTTTATTCAAAAATCATTAGAAAATTAAAAGGGTAAGGTTGATTGTCCCCATCTTTGTAATTTTATTTTAATCAATAAAATTTAAGGGTACCGTTCCTTTTTTCTTTTATATACTTTCGTTTCTTTTAAAAAAGTTAAATTTTATTTCTTTCAAAATTCATAACTTTTTTATATAACTTTTTGCAAAAAATGTATGTAGTAAACAAAAGTTTAAAATAGTCTTCTTTATCAAAAAAAAAATTGAAAAAAAAAAGTTAATATACAATATACAAATTAACAAAAACTGTTAAAAAGTTAACTGTTTTTTTCAAAAAATTGTTAAAAAGTTAACTTTTTAATTCAAAAACTGTTAGAAAATTAAAAGGGTATGGTTGGTTGTCCCCCTCTTTGTAATTTTATTTTAAACAATAAAATTTAAGGGTACCGTCCCTCTTTTCTTTTATACCTTATACCCTAAACCCTAAACCCTAAACCTTATACCCTAAATCATATATCTATACATTATAACCCCTCCCCTTTGTTGGGAGTTAAATTTTTACCAAGAGGCATCAGTTCAGTTGGTAAGGGCGAACGATTTCTCTCCGGAAGGTACCGTGTTCGAGCCCTGGCAGAATGCAACTAGGTTGAAAAATTTAATAGTGGGCAAAAAAAACCCCTCCCCTTTGTTGGGAGTTAAATTTTTAACCAAGGGGCATCAGTTCAGTTGGTAAGGGCGAACGACTTCTCTCTGGTAGGTACCGTGTTCGAGCCCTAGCAGAATGCAACTAGGTTGAAAAATTTAATAGTGGGCAAAAAAACCCCTCCCATTTATTGGAAATTAAATTTTTACCAAGGGGCATCAGTTCAGCTGGTAAGGGCGAACGACTTCTCTCTGGGAGGTACCGTGTTCGAGCCCTTGCAGAATGCAACTAGGTTGAAAAATTAAATAGTGAGCAAACCCCCCCCCCCTTTGTTGGGAGTTAAATTTAGGTAAGGGCGAACGACTTCTCCCCGGGAGGTACCGTGTTCGAGCCCTGACAGAATGCAACTAGGTTGAAAAATTTTAATAGTGGGCAAAAAAAACCCCGGGAGGTACCGTGTTCGAGCCCTGACAGAATGCAACTAGGTTGAAAAATTTAATAGTATGCAAAAAACCCCCCTCCCCTTTGTTGGAAGTTAAATTTAAAACCAAGGGGCATCAGTTCAGTTGGTAAGAGCGAACGACTTCTCTCTGGTAGGTACCGTGTTCGAGCCCTAGCAGAATGCAACTAGGTTGGAAAATTTAATAGTGGGCAAAAAAATCCCTCCCATTTGTTGGAAATTAAATTTTTACCAAGGGGCATCAGTTCAGTTGGTAAGGGCGAACGACTTCTCTCCGGGAGGTACCGTGTTCGAGCCCTGGCAGAATGCAACTAGGTTGAAAAATTTAATAGTGGACCAAAAAAAACCCCTCCCCTTTGTTAGGAGTTAAATTTTTACCAAGGGAGATCAGTTCAGTTGGTAAGAGCGAACGACTTCTCTCCGGGAGGTACCGTGTTCGAGCCCTGGCAGAATGCAACTAGGTTGAAAAATTTAATGGTGGGCAAAAAACCCTCTACCCTTTGTTGGGAATTAAATTTTTACCAAGGGACATCAGTTCAGTTGGTAAGGGCGAACGACTTCTCTCCAGGAGGTACCGTGTTCGAGCCCTGACAGAATGCAACTAGGTTGAAAAATTTAATAGTGGGCAAAAAAATCCCCTCCCCTTTGTTGGGGATTAAATTTTAATCAAGGGGCATCAGTTCAGTTGGTAAGGGCGAACGACTTCTCTCCGGGATACCGTGTTCGAGCCCTGGCAGAATTCAGATAGGTTGAAAAATTTAATAGTGGGCAAAAAAACCCATCCCCTTTGTTGGGAGTTAAATTTTTACTTCTTTCCGGGAGGTACCGTGTTCGAGCCTTGGCAGAATGCAACTAGGTTGAAAAATTTAATAGTGGGCAAAAAAACACCCCTCCCCTTTGTTGGGAGTTGAATCTTTTACCAAGGGGCATCAGTTCAGTTGGTAAGGGCGAACGACTTCTCTCTGGGAGGTACCGTGTTCAAGCCCTGGCAGAATGCAACTAGGTTGAAAAATTTAATAGTGGGCAAAAAAAACCCCTCCCCTTTGTTGGGAGTTAAATTTTACCAAGGGGCATCAGTTCAGTTGGTAAGGGCGAACGACTTCTCTCCGAGAGGTACCGTGTTCGAGCCCTAGCAGAATGCAACTAGGTTGAAAAATTTAATAGTGGGCAAAAAAATCCCCTCCACTCTGTTGGGAATTAAATTTTTGTTCGAGCCCTAGAAGAATGCAACTAGGTTGAAAAATTTAATAGTGTGCAAAAAAACCCCCTCCCCTTTGTTGGGAGTTAAATTTAGTTCAGTTGGTAAGGGCGAACGACTTCTCTCCGGGAGGTACCGTGTTCGAGCCCTGGCAGAATGCAACTAGGTTATAAAATTTAATAGTGGGCAAAAAACCCCATCCCCTTTGTTGGGAGTTAAATTTTTAACCAAGGGGCATCAGTTCAGTTGGTAAGGGCGAACGACTTCTCTCCGGGAGGTACCGTGTTCGAGCCCTGGCAGTATGCAACTAGGTTGAAAAATTTAATAGTGGGCAAAAAAACCCCCTCCCCATTGTTGAGAGTTAAATTTTTACCAAGGGGCATCAGTTCAGTTGATAAGGGCTAACGACTTCTCTCCGGGAGGTACCGTGTTCGAGCCCTGGCAGAATGCAACTAGGTTAAAAAATTTAAAAGTTGGCAAAAAACCCCCTCCTCTTTGTTGGGAGTTAAATTTTTATCAAGGGCCATCAGTTCAGTTTGTAAGGGCGAACGACTTCTCTCCGGTAGGTACCGTGTTTGAGCCCTGGCAGAATACAACTAGGTTGAAAAATTTAATAGTGGGCAAAGAAAACCCCTCCCCTTTGTTGGGAGTTAAATATTTATGCAACTAGGTTTAAAAATTTAATAGTGGGCAAAAAAAAAAAACACCTCCCCTTTGTTGGGAGTTAAATTTTTAGAGCCATTTTTTTTTTAGAATTTTTTTTTTGGGAGTTTAATTTTTTGGGTAACACAGGCGATATTTTGAGGGAGGGTTTTCCGGCCACTTTTTTGGCCATTTTTTTGAGGTCGGTGATGGCCAGGTCAGCGGCGGTCCTTCATGGGGGTATTCCGTCTGGTTTGGGGGAGGAGAAGGGGGATTTGTTACAACAAAAACAACAACAGATTTTGGGTCAGATTTCGACTGTTTTGGATGCTCAACAGCCGCTTGATCATGGAGGAAATTCTAGGGTGACGACTGTTCATGGGGTCAATACCCATGGTGTGGGGACTCTGTTGGAAGAGGTATTACAAGATTATGAAGGAAAGGGGCAGCCATTTGATTCTGATTTGAAAAATCTACATGTGCATGGGGATGGGGTAGAAAACCCTAGGGCCCCTTTGTCTTACTCAGCTGCTTTGAAGGGTGATTGGGGGGTTGAAGGTAGTTATTTGAATCCTTTCGGAGGTTTGGAAGCTCCTCATAGACCTAGTATGAAGGTTGATGGTACTCATGCTTTGATCTTGTCGGAGAGGGAGATTCAAGATGTCGCAGATAGATTGAAGTATACAATGATTTTGAAATTTTCGGCAGGTCGTCCGCAATTGAAGGTTATTTATGATCACATCAATCAAGGATGGGGTCTGAAGGCAAAATTTAACGTGGGTTTACTTGATCCGAGGCATGTTCTCGTTTATCTTACAAACGAGGCAGACTTTATAAGGGCTCTATCGAAGGACTCGAATGTAATTGCAAACAGTAATTATCGTACCTTCAGATGGACTCCTGATGTCGACTTTACAGTTGATAATCCATGTGTTGCTACTTAGGTACGTTTACCTAATCTCCCATTACATTGGTATGCTTTTCTTAAGAATATAGGAAACATGTTTGGGAGATTTTTAAGGGCTGATGATAGAACAGTGGGTTTTACTCACCATGGTTTTGCAAGGATTTGTGTGGAGGTGGATGTTTCTCAACCTTTTCCTAAACATATTTTCTTGGGTTTGTCAAAAGAAAATGGTTTTATTCAGGAGTTGGAATTTGAAGGTAATTTGGCCTTTTGTGAGGGCTGCGGTTTGTTGGGACACACCAAAGGCAATTGTCGAAAGGGAAAGATGAAGAACAGAGTTAGGTTTGCGGAAGGGGGTCCTAGGGCTCCTAAGGAGGGTCAAAAAGTGGTGCTAAACCCACAAATAAGGAGTGACAAATCAAGAAAGGGAAGGGTAAGCAAGTGGTGACTGAGGGTGTTAAAGGGAATGCTACGACGGGTATTAAGGAGGGGGCGAAGGTTAATGCATCTCCATTATAGTATGGGAAAGTGGAACTGTTGAAAAACAATAATGGCGCGGGTACTTCAAAAGGGAATACTAATGGGAATAAGGTGTCGACTTCGAATGCTTTTGCGGCCTTAGAGGTTATTGATGATGAGGGAGATAAAGGTGTCCCAAATGGGGAACCTTGCTTGTTATATAAGGAGGCATCTTTCTCTTCTAGTTTGGAAAAGGGCAATCCGACTTTGGATGAAAAGGAGGGGGATGTGTCTAAGGGTGTTGAAAGGGGAGTATGTAATGAACCTACGGAGGATTTTAGTTATTGTTATGTGGGTGGTATTGAGCCAACAACTGAGCCGGTGGAAGATACCATTATAGTTGAGGATGGTGAGCTTTAAGATTCGGAGAAAATACATGTTTCACTTCAGAATGACAAGGATGAGGTGGGTGAGGATCAGGTAGAAATAACAGGTAACTTAGAGATTACTAAGGATGGGGAGCTTAAGGATGATATGGGTGTTCATAAGGAGGATAATGTTCCATTACAGAGTTCTGAAGGGGATACTTGTTCAGAGGAGGAATCTAATTCTCAGGATTCATCCTTTGTGGTGGAGGATATAGCAGGACAAGAGGGTACTAAAAACGTACATCAACGGGTATCTCCGTGGAGGACTCGGAGTAAGCCTAAAGGGGCGTCTTCTAAATCCAAAGTTTCCCAATGATGGTCATCATTTGGAATGCAAGAGGGTTAGGGAACGTAGGAAAATGGATGCTTTAAAGCTTTTGGTATCTCAGCATAAGCCGTGGTGCTTAGCAATTTTAGAACCCAAAATCCTGGGGGATAGACTGGCTAAGATCGCGAGGCAGTTGGGTTTTGGGCATTATTTGCATGGGAACCCGGTTAATACTCACATTTGGATTATGTGGAGTTTGGGCTTTGATATGGTTTTGGTTTCTTGTTCCAACCAGCAGATTACTGTTCGGGTTTCGAATAGTGATGAAGTTTGTGGTTTATTTTCTTTTGTTTATGCTAGTTGCGATCGGGTGGCCAGGCAATCGTTATGGGCAGATTTGATGCAAATTTCGGTTCAATATGATGAGCCTTGGTTAGTGGGTGGAGATTTCAATATTATTGCTCAGCCGTCTGAAAAGTTGGGTGGTAATGGTTGGGATTTTGCGGATATGGATGATTTTAATTACTGGTCTGCTGCTGCTGGTCTTTCCGAGATTGATTTTGAGGGAAGCATCTACACTTGGTGTAACGGTCATGATGGGGCTAGGCAAATTTGGGAAAGATTGGACAGAATTTTTGTGAATGGAGACTTCCTCTCAACGCATGGTAACGTGACAGTTACTCACCTTCCTCGTGATAAATCAAATCATTCTCCCCTGAAGGTAAATTTCTTGTCCATTACAAAGCCGGTTCATGTATTTAAATTTCAGCGCATGTGGCTAGATCATGTTGATTATAATCGTTTGGTTGCTGAAATTTTGAATAAGTGGTATGGTGGGAATGCTCTCGAGCGTTTACATAGGAATTTGCATGCCTTACGGAAAGCTTTGCGACAATGGAACTGGGAGGTTTTTGGTAATATATTCCGTAAAATCAACAAGCTGCAGGATGATATTTTGAGGTGGATGTTCAACTTCAGCAGGGGTGGGATGATAGTACTGATCAGTTGTTGAAACAGAAGAAGACAGATTTGGCCCAAGTTTTGCGGTGGGAAAATGAGATGAAACAGCAACAGTCTAGACAGCTATGGGTGCAAGACGGGGACAAAAATTTTGCATTTTTTCATGCGAGTATTAAGGAAAGATGAAGATTGAATACATTGAAGCTTTAGTTGGCGGATGGTTCTTGGTGCTCGAACGAGACTGTGTTAGGCAATTTGGGGGCGACTTATTTTGAGGACATGTTTCGATCGTCTCCACATGTTATTGAGGATATTCTTTTTGAGGGAATTGAGGAAGCGGTGACGGCAGCAGACGATCTTTTTTGACGGCTATTCCGAATGAAGAAGAGGTTTGGGATGCCATTAAATCTTTGAATGCTGATAGTGCTCCGGGGGTGGATGGCTTCACGGGACAGTTTTTTCGGGGTTGTTGGTCCATTATAAAGGTGGATGTTATTGCAGCAGTTCAGGCATTTTATAATGGGGTGGCTTTGCCTAGAGGTTTATCCTCTAATGTCCTCATTCTTTTTCCTAAGGTGGATAAGCCATCGGGTTTTAAGGATTTGAGGCCGATTAGTTTATCGACTTTCGTGAATAAGGTAATATCTATAATCCTTACTACTCGTATGGCATCGGTAATTCATAAGGTGATATCTCCGGAGCAAACGGGCTTTATCAAGGGAAGAGGTATTCAGGAGAATATTGCTTTAGCTCATGAGCTTGTTCATAAGGTGGATCAGAAAGTGGTGGGAGGTAATGTTCTCTTCAAGCTGGATATGTCTAAAGCCTATGATCATCTTGAATGGGATTTCTTGTTTCATGCCATGGAGGCTTTTGGGTTTAACAGCAGATGCAGGGACTTGGTTTGGCGCTTGGTGCATGGTAATTGGTACTTAGTCAGGTTGGGAGGGGTCTCACATGGTTTATTTGCCTCTTCTAGGGGTGTGAAATAGGGTGATCCTTTGTCTCTGTTGTTGTTTATCATTGCGCAAGAGGTGTTGTCGCGTGCCATGCACAGAGCGCTTCGGGAAAACACTTTTTGGCCTTATGAGCATGGGAGAGGTGGGGTTTCGATTTCTCACCTTTTATATGCTGATGATATGCTGATCTTTTGTAATGGACGGAGGGGTTCTATAGAAGGTCTCCGGGGGGTGTTGACTAGATATGAGCGTGCATCCGGGCACTTTATAAATCTTGAGAAAAGCGGTTTTTATGTTGGGAAGAAGATGAGAAATTTTGAAATTGAGAACATTCAGAGGTGGTCCGGGTGTACGCATCAGCAGTTCCCTTTGAAGTATTTGGGTATTCCGTTGTTCAAAGGGAGAATCCAGCGGGTTCATTTTTCGGAGTTGGAGGCAAAGATTATGAAGAGGGTTAATGGATGGAAATCTCGGCTTCTGTCGTTTGGAGGTAAGCTTATATTGATTAAATCTGTGTTGAGTAGTATTCCCATTTATTCCATGGGTGTTTTAAAGGTACCCAAAGGAGTGATTAAAAAATTTGAAGGAATTATGGCTCATTTCCTGTGGAGTAATGGGGGTGAAAGGCGTCCACAATGGGTGGCCTGGCAGGAGGTTTGTAAACCTATACAGGAAGGGGGTTTGGGGGTTCTTTCTTTAACTGAGGTTAATAATATGATGTTGGCCAAGTTGGCATGGGTGGCTTTGCATGGATCGTCTTTATGGGCGACTTTCATTCGAGAGAAGTATGGGTTACATGCCTCAGAGTCTAGTTCTCATGCTTGGAAAGCGGCTGCTACGTTTTTATATCAGATTGAAGAGTGCATCATATGGGTTGTAGGCAAGGGTAATATCAGATTTTGGGTGGACAATTGGTGTGGTGAGAGGATTGATGTCCCTAGGCCTGTCGATCATGAATTGTTAGTCCGGGATGGTCTGATGGTGCTAGATGATTTGTTTCCCCTCATTCCCGTACACTTACATGATAACATTAGGAGGGTATATATAGATGATACTGTGATGGACGGGCTGTTTGTATTTTGACTCGGTCTGGGAATTTTGAAACAGTAGCTTGGTGGGAGCATCATAGGGTCCACAGTTCGTTAGTGGATTGGGGCGCTAAGATTTGGCATAAGCATATCCCCACCAAGGTGAGTGGATTCTGGTGGAGACTTATGAATAATGGACTTTCGATGGATGCTCGATTGGAGGAGAGGGGTTATTCCTCAGAGATGCATTTATTGTCCTTCGGGGGGTAACAGAGAGACGTTAGATCACCTGTTTCTCCATTCTGTGATGGCTCAGTCCTTGTGGCAGCATTGGGCCTCTTTTTTTGGGATTGATTATCAATACTCGGATCTACATCAGCTTTGGGTTACTTGGTGCAGGGGACAATCTCGTAGGTCTCAAATTGGTTTGGTGCGTATGGGGATTATGTTGTTTGTTTGCTGTGGTTTGTGGAAGGCAAGATGCAAGATGTTCTTCGAAGGCAAACATATGGAGTTTAGGGCTATTATTGATGGGGTGCAAAATTCCTTTGTGGATTTGTGTTCATTCATGACTCCCAAGGCTATTCCGACATCTGAAGCTCAATTGATATTGGGCAGTTTGGGTTTAAGAGTGGCTAAAGTGAAGATTAGGAGGAGACAAACATTGCGTTGGGAGCCTTCTCTTTATTATTGTTATACTCTCAACACGGATGGCTCCTCGGTTCATGGTGAGTGTTCGGGAGGAGGTATCATTCAAGATTGGAGAGGTGGTTTCGTTCGTGCTTTTTCCAATTATTATGGGAGGGATACCAACATGAAGGCGGAGATTTTGGCCCTTCGAGATGGATTGAGATTATGTCGGGATATGCAGTTAGAGTCGGTGCATGTAGAGTCAGATTCTTTGGTTGTTGTGGGGATTTTGAAAGGGCGTTTCTCCGGCCCATGGAAACATTCATATGAACTTAGGGAATGTGGGAATTTACTGGGTGGATTTGGCTTTAGACATGTTTTAAGGGAAGCAAATGGGGTTGCGGATCGTCTAGCGGCGGTAGCACATGTTCATCATCATCATATGGTTTATTTGCTTGCTACTGATCTCCCGAGGGATGTTATAGAGGCTTTGAGATTTGATAATTCCGAATGCTATGTGGTTCGTAATTGATTTGGGACAGATTTTGGCCTTGCTTGGAATCTGGTTTCTGAAGATTTTTGGTTGCTGGTGTGGTGGCTGTTTGGGTCTGTTTTTTAGGCCTTGTTGCCTGCTTGGTTGTTTCTGGTTTCAAAGCATGGCCATGATTCTGCCGTGCAAGTGCTGGTGTTTATTTTCTGGTTTCTGATAAAATTTGGTTGTTGGCTGCTAGCACAGTTTGATGGTTGTTGTTGAATTTGGATTTCAGCATGGCCATGTTTAGGATTTCAGCATGGCCATGCAATTGTGGGATTTCCAGCGTTGTTGTTTCTGCCAATGGGGAGCGTCCGTTCTAAGGGATTGGGAGCGTTCACTCCTTTTGCTGTTGGGCCGGATTGTGTACTTGGGCTGGGCTTGGCAGTTTGGGCTGGGCCGTTTGGATAGGCTTGGCAGTTGTGCATCTTGGCAGCATCATGGCCGGCCTGGAGGATTGTGACTTGGGCAATTTTGGGGCAAAAAAGGCTGGTTGACTTGGCCTGATGTTCGGCCTTATGCCTTTGGGATAAATTGGTCTATTTTATAATTACGTTGGTTTTAAAGTTGGACATTTTAATTCCCGCTCATTGTTGTATTATTTTTTTTTTCATCAATAAAAGCTCCCAGGTGACGTCCTGGTTCTTCTAAAAAATATCTTATATCTTATACCCTATACCCTATACCCTAAACCCTAAGTCGTATACCTATACCTTATACTCTATACCCTAAACCCTAAGTCGTATACCTATACCTTATACCCTATACCCTAAACTCCAAGTCATATATCTATACCTTATCCCTTATACCCTAAACCTTATACCTTATACCCTAAATCATATACCTATACATTATACCTTATACCCTAAACCCTATACACTAACCCTTATACCTTATACCTTATACCCTATACCTATATCCTAAACCCTAAGTCGTATACTTATACCTTATACTCTATACCCTAAACCATAAGTCATATACCTACACCTTATCCCTTATACCTAAACCCTAAACCCTAAACCTTATACCTTATACCCTATACACTAAACCCTAAATCATATACATATATATTATACCTTATACCCTAAACTGATTCTAATTAAATCAGTTCTAAGCAGTATTCCTATTTATTCTATGGGGTCCTAAAGGTGCCTAAGGGGGTGATAAAAAAGATTGAGGGGAAGATGGAGAACTTCCTTTGGAGTAGTGGAGGTGAGAAACGTCCCCAATGGGTGGCTTGGGATAAGGTTTGTAGGCCTATTCAAGAAGGAGGTTTGGGGGTAGAGCTGCAAACGGGCCGGATTCGAGTCGGGTATAGCCGAGTTCGAGTCAAGTCAACAATGAAGAAAAATCGAGTCGGGTTTTAACGGGTCGAGTCAAGTTGCAATAATACATGCCGATTTCGACTCGGGTAGTTCGGTTTGGGTTCGACGGGTACCCGAGTTTGACTCGAATTTGCCTTGCCGAATTGGATGAGGCCGGGTCGAGTCGGGTTCTACCGGGTCGAGTCGGGTAACACCAACTCTTGAGCGGCCGCCCTTCCTCCATGGCATAACTTGCGCGGTCGCCCAAGGTACACGGCAAAGCTACAGCGGTCGCCCAAAGTAGAATTGGCATTTGGCAATAACAGTAACATTTTTTGTTTCAAAACCACAAAACAAAGGCAATATTTGTAACAGTTTTTTTTGTTACAATAACACTATAACAGTAAGTACTAAGTAGTAACAGAATAACAGTTTTGTAACTTTTGTTACACATTATAATCCAAACTCGAAAGAGAATAACAGGTCAGTAATAGAGGAATAACAAAACTTTTGTAACAAAAAAACCAAAATCTTTCTCCTTCCTGCTCCTCCTTCTTTACTTGTTTGTTTAAGACTACAAAAAAACCATAAAACAAATTGATGAGATTGATCATATACCAATCCTAAATAACAGTAATAGAGTAATAACAAATTGATAGATATAAGCAAATCTGCAAATGAATATAAATTTCATGGCTGACCATTAATCCAACTAAAACTTTTACCCTCAAAAGTCAAAACAAAACATTTTCAACTAAAAATAAGACTTGGAAAAGACAAATAAGCTAAAATACCTCAAAAGAGATGAGATTGATCATACCAATCCCAAATACACATCATTAGTTATGAATCGAGCCACTTGCTGGAAAAAAGAAAAAGACAAAAAAAGTGATATATTACACATATGAAAATTACAATTAACATACAAATATAATTTAAAAATTCTATTATAACATACCTTCCTTATCAGGAATGTTCAAGTCAATCTCCACTTCCTTTAATGTATGCTTATCCTTCTAGATAAGTTAACATAAGTAGAAAAAAGAAATTAAAGTGTGTAATACTAATGATAAAATGTATTTATAGGTCTAAATAATCAATATGTACCTGTGACATCTTCTTAAGTCCATAGAGTTCACGCGCCCAATCAGCTCCACACAACAACATTTCCACTGTTTTAGGTTTCAAGCATGCCCAATGAGGCTCAATGACTCTACCACCAGCACTAAAAGTTGATTCAGACGCAATAGTTGTAATTGGAATAGCTAACACATCAACAACCATCAACGACAACACCGGATACTTTTCTCTATTTGCATTCCACCATTCTAATGCATCAAATTGATCTTCGACGACAGGAAAAACATTTTCATCCAAATATGAATCTAATTCTGATTTTGCAGGCTTAACAATGGTATCTGTTTGGCTCAAAAATTGACCATATTTGGAAATTCCCCCAAGAACAGGCTTACCCGATAAACTTGTTTGTCTACTCCTCGAACTACTATTGCTTGATGATGACTCCATATTAGATAAACCTTCTCCATTGTATCCCTTTTCATTGATTCCGACTTGCTCATCAACGTATTCTTGAAACAAATCCCTTAATGCTTCTTTAACAATATCCATATTTTTCTTCCCCTCTTCTCCATAGATAACTGGAAAACAAAAGTCTAAAAGCATCAACTTGAACCTTGGGTCTAACACTGAACCTATTGACATAACCAAATTACATTGTGACCAATATTTGTCAAAATTCTCCTTCATTGGGATAGCCATATCCTTAATATACAATTTTCTGTCCACACATTTCAAATCTAGCAATTCTTTCACTCTATAAACCTTGGATAGAAATAAATTTGCAGTTGGGTATTGAGAACCCGATACGACATGTGTGACATCATTAAAGACCTCCAAGAACTCACATACGTTGCTAACCTTTTCCCAATCTTCATTACTTGGAACATACTCAAACCCCTTATTCCAATTACCAAAACGATGAAACACTTCCTTAAAAATACAAGCAACTTTTAACATATTGTAAGTTGAATTCCAACTTGGTGGGACATCAAGAACAAGTTTTCGAACATGAATTCTAAATTGAGTACCAAATAGACCAAATTGATTCCGTCGACCCTCTGAACCAGCAACATATTTAACCCCATCTCTTATATTATCAATAATAGACTCAATTGGCCTAAGTCCATCTTGCACCAAGAGATTGAGGATATGTGCACAACATCGCACATGAAATGGTCTCCCGTCAATAGGTAAATGTTTTCTAATCGTCATGTAATTTTCCCTTAGAGTTCTTAGTGCTACATCATTTGCTTTAGCATTGTCCACTGTGATTGTTCCAATTTTTTTCTCAATTCCCCATTCTACAAATGCAGTAGAAAGTGCCTCTGCAATGACAAGCCCACTATGAGGAGGAGGAATATTAAAGAAGTTAAGGACTCGCATATTTAACTTCCAATTAATATCTATCCAATGTCCAGTTACAACCATAGACCCAAGTTTTTGATTTGAAGATGTCCACATATCTGTTGTAATGTTTACTTTGCCCACACCCTTTAAAACCTCTTTCAATTTTTCTTTTTCCAATGCATAACACCTAAAGCAATCTGACTTTGCAGATGTCCGACTTATCTTCTTCCAAAAAGGAGTCGCAGTCCTCATTATTTCATTAAACATAAATGACTCGACATGCATGAAAGGTAACTCATTTATTAGAATGTAGTGTGCTATTTTCTCTCTCATCTTTGAATGGTCATATTGAAAAGAAGTGAGTTGTTCACTTACCTCTTCACCCTCTCTGCCAGAATTGTCAATACTTGACATAAAAGCTAATTATTTCTGCAACTGCTTCCCATTCTTTAATTTGCAAGACTTCAAATGTCTATTCAATGCAGATGTTGAAGATGTCTTCCCCCTTGAATACACACCTGAAATAATACAAAAAGTAATCAACAGATGCTCAGCTCAACAGATCAAGTAAATAAATCTTTTCACACATTTTTCCAACATTGTTAGTTGTTACACTTCAAAAGAATCAGAACTGATGATCAACATGTTGGGTTTTATGGGTCCATGCGGAGCGGAATTAAGCATCAAATTAACACAAAACCCAAGCCCTAAGATCCGTTCTATACGATTAAATTGAATTCCTATGAGATAGAATTTACCAACCTTTATTGCTTTCCGGTCTTGAGCTATCGAACAATTTATTGTTGTGATTTTGAATCACAATCTTCGATCTTCAAAACCTTTTGAATCTTCATATTGATCTGAACAATAGAACTCTAGGCCTTGATCGTCGTACGAGCGAAGACCCTCTAGTAGTATCCACACGTTAGAATGAACCAAGAACAGTTCTTGTGAATTGCTAGATTCTTAAACCTATGGAAGAATATTGCGAAACCTTTTGGTGATTTTCTTTCTTGAAAATTCGGCTAGACCATTAGGGTTAACAGACCTCTCATATTTATACTACTTTAGTATGAATATGTTTCCTAATCGAATTAGGAGACCAGGCTGTCAAAACGCGTCTGGTGGCTAGTTATGTCGCGTGACATACTTAGCCAGTTGGCTAAGTATGTCGCGTGACAAACGTTGCCATATGCAGGAACTCTCAATCATTCTTCCTTTGGTTTAACCAATTCATTCTAGTTGTGTGTGACCCAATAGGATTATATTATGTTGGCAATGAGTTCGATCATATCGACTCTCATAAGACATAAGCGGACTCTAGCAAGCCATTATGTCTACCCAAATAATATAACGTAAGAGTTCACGTTTCCAATGGTACACTTCCATTTCTCCCTTTTGTCTCTCGATGTTATAATGAACACAAGTTATGGTCCACGTCAACTTGTATCTGTTCAATGCTTTCTCGATCTTGAGTATAATGATAGTCCAATCATATTGGGGTGTGGCCACACTCTTTCATCATTATCACTCATCGAGGGGCCCAAGCAAAACATCTCTCTTCCGAGGGACAAATTCCATCTTGACTTATCATCCTTCCCATCATGAATCCAATCATGCCAAAGATAGTCTTTATAAATATCGTGTTAAGATATCGTTTGACTAAAATCAAACATGACTTTCATCATATGTAAGGTCATGATAATCTCAGGTCTAGGGACTAAATGAAGTGACCATATGAGATTTAATTATGACATTTGACCATGACATAAATCTCATACGGGTCAAGTCCAGTCACTTGTTCTCTAACAAGTACCCATAATTTCAATGTGCATCTCTATGCATATAATCATCATATGATTATCCATTGACAATTATACTAATTATTCTCTTAATAATTAGGGACGGAGATTATTACAATAAATATGCAAACTATATAATAATCAAATAATAAACATAAACGATAAAGATGATACATAACGGATTTCAGTTAAACATAACTAAAGCCTAGGGCATTACACCAACAGTCTCCCACTTGCACTAGGCTCCATTTATGTATCGAATACTCATGGATTTAACATGACCATCATGCTTCTGCCTGTGCGAGGGTTTTTGTTAGTGAATCCCTTATGTCATCATCGGTTGATACTTTGTATATTTTAACGTCTTCTCATTCTTTATGAATTCCTCGAAAAATGTCTAAGTGAGTGTTTGGATCGCTGTTGTGACCTTGGTTCCATTGATTGCACAAATGGTACCACAATTGTCATAACAAAAGTTTCACCGATTAGTGATACTTGGAACATTTCCAAAATACTAATGAACTTTTGATCCAAACTGCCTCTTTTGGCTACATCATATGTTGCTAAAATTCGGCCTTAGTAGTAGAATTGGCTACAATTTCTGCTTGGAACTCTTCCAATCAAAACTGCACCTCTAATAAGCATAAACACAAATCCTAATTGTGATTTTAAAATAACTTTGTTAGTTTGGAAGCTAGCATCTATGTAACCCTTACAACAAGATTAACTTCCAATCTTTCAAATCCCAAGAACATATCCTTAGTTCTTCTTGAGTACTTAAGGATCATCTTGACTGCCATCCAATGGTTTACATCGGGATCATATTGGTATCGACTCATCATGCTTAGAGCATATGAGATGCCGAGTCTAGTATAAATCATGGTGTACATGACAGATCCAAATGCCGAAGCATATGGAACTTCATTCATTTCCCTTTTGCTCATCAGTTGTCATAAGACAATGAATATTGCTAAGAGAAATACCATGACCCATTGACAAGCTATTCTTCTTAGACCCTTATAAGAATCTTGTCAATGTGAACACTTTGACTCAAACCAATTTATCCTTCTAGATCTATGTCTATAGATCTTGATGCCAAGGATGTAAGCGGCTTCACCCATATCTTTCATTGAGAAACCTTTCCTTGACCAAGACTTAACAGTCTTAAGTATCAGAACTTGTTTTTCCAATGAGTAAGATATCATTGTAATAAAACAATAGAAATAATATTACGCACCCACTGAATTTCATGCATACACAAGATTCATCTTTGTTCTTTGATGAAGTCAAACTCTTTGACCAATTCATCAAAACAAAGATTCCAATTCCTTGAAGCTTGCTTCAACCCATCTCATGGATCTTTGCAACATGCATACTTTATTAGAGTTTCTTGGATCGACAAACTATTCGGGTTGTGTACTATACACATCCTTAATAATCTTTCCATTTAAAGAAAGTCGTTTGACATCCATTTGTCATATCACATAGTCACAATATGCGATTATGGCAATTGAAATTCTAACAGACTTCGACATTGTAACTGGCGAAAAAGGTTTCAACATAGTCAATACTATGAATTAACCTAAATCCCTTTGCTACAATCCTTAGTCATGAAAGTACACACCTTCCCATCCATGTCGGTCTTGAAAAACTACTTGCACCCTTTAGTTTTTACACCTTCAGGTAGCCCAATCAAGTTCCAAACTTGATTGTCAAACATGGATTGTAATTCGGACTCCATGGTTCCTAACCATTTATCCAAATTAGGAGTGGACATCGCCTCAAGATAGGAAGTAGGATTGTCATTCTCAATGACTTCCACCTTATTACTTTCCGATACGAGAAATCAATATTTCTTGGGTTCGGATTGTAACCTATCCGATCTACGATGGACTTGTGCATCTTGAACCGGTTCCACAGCTCCTTTGTGAACTTGGTTCCGTCTCTACTCTTGGATCCATGTCATTTTCAGGTTCTTGAACTTTCTTCAAGATTAATTTTACTCCCACTAGATTCTTTATTGAGAAACTATTTCTCAAGAAACAAATCGTGTAGAGCAACAAACATTTTGTTCTCTTTGTGATTGTAAGATTAATTTCCGAAAATAACCTTGTCAAATTTGGTGCTAACTTATAAGAGACAAGTCTCTTTACATAAGATTTGCAACCCCAAATCTTCATGAAAGACAAACTAAGTTTTCTTCCATGCCACATCTCATGTGGGGCCTTAGGAACCGATTTAGTAAGAAATCAATTCAGTGTAACCGCATTATTTCTAATGCATATCCTCAAAAGGAAATAGGAAATAGGAAAGTCTAATTGACACATCATCGAACGAACCATGTCCTACAAGGTTCAATTCCTCCTTTCAGACACATCATACAATGTGGTGTTCCGGGTGGAGTCAACTCTGAAACGATTTCATAATTTTGAGATGATTGTCAAACTCTTGGCTCAAATATTTACCACCTCGATCTAATCGAAGTACTTAATAGTTTTGCCAAGTTGTTTTGCACTTCATCTTGAAATGTTCGAAACATCTCAAACGATTCACCTTTGGACTTCATCAGATAGACATAATCATATCTAGATAAGTCTTTAGTGAAATATGATGAAATACCGAAATCCTCCCCTAGCAATGCTGCTTAATGGTCCACATACATCTCATGTATAATGACCAATAAGTCACTAGCCCTCCCACTACTTTAGTGTAGGGTGGTTTGGTCGATAATCCCAATAAATAAGATCCAAATTCCTCAAATGATTCATGGTCATATGAGTCTAAAAGTCCATGTTAATGGAGTTTAGATATATGTTTCTTATTTATTTGACCAAGCCGGCAATGCCATATGAACGCTTTGTTCATATTGTTCGGTTTAGATTTCCCATTTATATTATAGATATCTTCAATATTATTTTGTTTCTCATCATCAAGGATATGAAGACCATTTAATGACATATGCATTACAATAAAGCATATTATTAAATAAATATAAAGCTTCTTATTGAAAATAAGAAAATTATATCCTTCATCATCCATTTAAGAAACGGAAATAATACTCCTACTCAAATCCGAAACGTAGTCATACTTAATCAAAACAAGTATTAGTCCACAAGGTAAAGTGACTTCATAAGTCCCTATGGCTAATGTAGCAACCCTTGCTCCATTCTTATGCATAGGTTTGACTTACCTTCTTTGAGTAGCTTTCTATTCTTTATTCCTTGCACATTTAAACAAATGTGGGATCCAATCCGGTATCATATACCCAAGAACAAGAAGTTGAAAGGAAAATATCTATCATATAGATACTTGAAGTAGTAGCAATCATATTGCCTTTCTTCACCTTTTAGGCCTTCCTAATAAGCCTTGCAACTTTGCTTCCAATGAAAATCTTATTGCAATGATAGCAAACTGCATCCTTTTGAGACACTTTGGGTTTAGCCTCTTCGGCTTTGACAACTTTTGTCCTAGGTTTGGCAACCTTTGCTTTACCTACTTTTTCCTTCCTTTATGAACCCTTTTATTGTGTCAACCATTAACACAATTTGCGGATTGCTCCTTCTTTCATCATATGAATTAAGAGCCTTCACCACAACATATATCTTTTGCCTAGCTTGCACTTGGAACATTTCCCTTTTGCGTTATGCTAGAACAAAAGAATAGTTATCATGTGCTCAAGGTTCTTCATAAGAGCCTTTAAACATGGTGGCAAATACAAGGCAAGGAATATTGTTAGAATCATCACTATGATTCTAATGTTGCTTCCTTATTTGCCCTTTGCAACATTTGCAATGGGTTCAGTAGGAACGGATTCGTCAAGAACGTACACATTATGTATTGTTCCTTTCGAACTTTGTCCTTCATAAGGACGAATCGCAATTATCATTATGTAATGCTACTTCTACAACAAAATATACAAATTATATGAACACATATCAATATCAACACATTTATCATTTAAGAGCAAATAATGTATTTTACAAATACTCCCACTAAATCATACACCTTCCAATGCATATAAGCATAATATTCATTTAATGGGCTAAGATCCAACTTTAATTTAATCTCAAGTCCGCTATGGCGCACCGCTCAAGATTAAACTAATTAGGTAGAAAACATCAATCATATCGTATATGACTCTTAGGACTAAGATCCAACTTTAATTTAATCTCAAGTACGCTATGGCGCACCGCTCAAGATTAAACTAATTAGGTAGAAAACATCAATCATATCGTATATGACTCTTAGGATCTTTTATGAGATTTATTTAAGACATCATATGTCTAAGCATATTTTTAATCTCATCTTATGCCTTGGGTCCAAAACCATTTTGATAACCCAATTAAGTTCATTCATTTTAAACGTATAGGAACCACCATTTCCTCATCTTGCTCACAAACGGAATAGAATCAAAGCACCTTGCTATGGCAAGCCCACCCAAAACTATCTGAATGGTCTCAAGTGTTTTAATCATGAATTGGCATAAAGAACTTAAAAGTTAAATGAAGGTTCTTTAAGGTAGATTATAAGCATATCAATAAAGATAGTCATAATCATGCACTGTAAGTTCCCAGGAAGATAGGTGAGCCACAAGGACTACTTAAGTACCAACTCTTCCTTAGACGTAACTCTCCTAGACATGCACAATTAGAAATCAGCTCGATTTGGCAACATAATCACTACCTTTTATAAACAATCGGTTTCCTTTTAAATTTCGTAATTATGACTTGTTTCCATAAACAATCATAAAATCCAAAATTTACAATGTCTAAATCTAAACATATTAGGAAACTATGAATCAATGTTTCAACTAAACATCTAATAAAAATTCTTAACACTTAAGAACAATTAATTCATGCATCGCAACAATTAATAAAAACACATTTGAATTAATTAAGCATGCATCATAAACAATGAATTAATCTAGCATAGCCCTATAAATTTTATTTTCAGAAATTTATAGCATCCAGATTAAGACATAAAACATCTCGATTGCAAACACAATCACAGACAGCGTAAAAATTAAACAAACCGATTCCTCGCTAAGATTTGGCTTATTATGTCGCGTGACATACTTAGCCGTGGCTAGTTATGTCGCGTGACATACTTAGCTGGCTAGTTTTGTCGCGTGACATAACTAGCCGATTACGTATTTCCACATGTGGCCTACTATGTCGCACGACATAGGTAGCCAGTCACAGGATTTCCGAATTTCAATCAATTCAGATTACATGGCAATTAAATCATATAAAACAGCCCTTTTACAGATTTAATTCATCATAATTCGAAAACGATTTTCACATTGTTTCACATAAACAATAAAATTCTATCGCATACAAAAACATGCAATAAGCATATAAACGATTTACATCTTAATTCTAGCATGTTAATTCAAACTTAATCATACGAACGGGGGCTTTCCGATACCCTTTGTTGGGTTTTATGGGTCCATGCGCAGCGAAATTAAGCATCAAATTAACACAAAACCCAAGCCCTAAGATCCGTTCTATACGATTAAATTGAATTCCTATGAGATAGAATTTACCAACCTTTATTGCTTTCCGGTCTTGAGCTATCGAACAATTTATTGTTGTGATTTTGAATCACAATCTTCGATCTTCAAAACCTTTGAATCTTCATATTGATCTCGAACAATAGAACACTAGGCCTTGATCGTCGTACGAGCGAAGACCCTCTAGTAGTATCCACACGTTAGAATGAACCAAGAACAGCTTCTTGTGAATTGCTAGATTCTTAAACCTATGGAAGAATATTGAGAAACCTTTTGGTGATTTTCTTTCTTGAAAATTCGGCTAGACCATTAGGGTTACTGCATCTCTCATATTTATACTACTTTAGTATGAATATGTTTCCTAATCGAATTAGGGAGACCAAAGCCGTCAAAACGCGTCCGGTGGCTAGTTATGTGACATACTTAGCCGCTGGCTAAGTATGTCGCGTGACAAACGTTGCCATATGCAGGAACTCTCAATCATTCTTTCTTTGGTTTAACCAATTCATTCTAGTTGTGTGTGACCCAATAGGATTATATTATATTGGCAATGAGTTCGATCATATCGACTCTCATAAGACATAAGCGGACTCTAGCAAGCCATTATGTCTACCCAAATAATATAACGTAAGAGTTCACGTTTCCAATGGCACACTTCCATTTCTCCCTTTTGTCTCACGATGTTATATTGAACACAAGTCATGGTCCACGTCAACTTGTATCTGTTCAATGCTTTCTCGATTCTTGAGTATAATGATAGTCCAATCATATTGGGGTGTGGCCACACTCTTTCATCATTATCACTCATCGAGGGGCCCAAGCAAAACATCTCTCTTCCGAGGGACAAATTCCATCTTGACTTATCATCCTTCCCATCATGAATCCAATCATGCCAAAGATAGTCTTTATAAATATCGTGTTAAGATATCGTTTGACTAAAATTAAACATGACTTTCATCATATGTAAGGTCATGATAATCTCAGGTCTAGGGACTAAATGAAGTGACCATATGAGATTTAATTATGACATTTGACCATGACATAAATCTCATACGGGTCAAGTCCAGTCACTTGTTCTCTAACAAGTACCCATAATTTCAATGTGCATCTCTATGCATATAATCATCATATGATTATCCATTGACAATTATACTAATTATTCTCTTAATAATTAGGGACGGAGATTATTACAATAAATATGCAAACTATATAATAATCAAATAATAAACATAAACGATAAAGATGATACATAACGGATTTCAGTTAAACATAACTAAAGCCTAGGGCATTACACCAACACAACAGATGCTCACCTGAACAAAGCTTGCATTTAGCTTGCTTATTCCCGGTCTTAGGATCATCTGGATACAAATCCATATACTTCCACACATCTGTAAGTACCCAAATCTGGCTCATGCTTTCTGGTTAAGTTTCCCGGCAATTCCACGGACTTTCCTAAAGTTCAGGGGCAATTTGGGAACTTTCCCAAACCTTCCAAGGGGTGAAGGATTTGCTAGGAATTAAAATTCCAAGCAGTCTCTCGTTGGAAGGGAGTTTCTAGGCGCCACCTTGCATGGTTCTAGAAACAGGCTGAGTCACCAAAGGATAATGCCGCACGGCTTCATTAGCCAGGTTAATGCCAGCACGGCTTCATTAGAGTAAATAGAGGCCTCCTCTATTCATTTTAGGAGACAATTTTGAACATTACCAAACTACGAATTTACGTAAACCAAAACTCACTAAACATCACCTCCCTCCTCTCTAAAATCCATCATTTCCTTAGGAAAACCTCAAGGAGATAGAGGAAAACCACCATTGGTAACCTCCTTCCTTTCTCTTTGAAATATATATCAGTCACGTTAGCTGAGACTTTATGGGCACGTTAGCTGAGACCGCCCAAAATAGCAAAGGAATCTTCACTATTTACCCCACTCATTCTCTCTCCTATTTCACTTTTACACTCACAACATTCTCTCTCTCCTAACTATTCCTCCCACTCATTCTCTCTCCTATTTAATTCTTCATACTCACAACATTTTCTTTCACTTTTTCTCTCACTTACTTTTCCTTAATTGGTGTGCCCAAAAAGTTAGTCTCAACTAAACTCGAGGGAGTACTTGTTATATTGTGTTATTGCTTACTTGCTATTTATCTTGCCATTTATTGCCTTTATATGTGATTTATTGTCATAAAAATCTAGTCTTTGCTATGTAGACATAATATCCCCTTTCCCCTAATCACATAGGATTCATGGAAGAATACATCCCAAGGATGAACAAGGGTCCACAAGTGTCTTGTTCTAGGGAGGATTCATCACATGATGATGTGAAAAATCTCATCTTTATTGCATAAAAATGTCATCTTTACATAAAAATGTCATCTTTATTATCATTATGTCATTTCCCTCCTTGACCTTGCTTCCAAGGATTGTCCACCTAAATGGTTCTTAAAGGACATAGGAAAGCCTCAAAGGTAAGCTTCCCTTTTACATCCATAGTCTTAGTTTTTATAGTGTTCATTACACTTATTTCCATAAAAATGCAATCTTTACTTTCAAATGCAACTCCCCAAATGTTGACCTTTATGCGTTGGATCACTCTCCAAGGCATTGCCTGGAGTGACCTTCCGAAGGCACTTGAAAGGGCATAGGTGTAGTATAAAGATCCAATCTTTATACCCCCCTTAGTCCCTTTCTGGGTACTTGGGGAAGCAGTCTCATGTAAGGCGTAGCGTGTGTAAAGGTCTCATCTTTACATCGTTTCCTCCATATAAAGATACCATAGTTGAAGTCCCTCTTAGAAGTCTGAATTTCGAACCTTAGCCCCTACATCTCCGATCATCACTTTGAGAAGAGCATAAATGTCCCTATCAAGCTCAAATTGTCTCAAGATGTAGGATTGATGGGCAAAGGCTTCTTCCTTTCTAAAGAGTCTCATTCTTTGGACTATAAAAGTGTCCCTCCATTTCGACTTCACATACTGGACCTTGTCCCAAAGAAAACGTTGGGTTTAAAACACACCAAGGCTTCCAAGCCTAACATGGTTGATTATCCCAACGGGAGGGCGGAAAAGGTCACTTAATGATGATCTATAAGTCCAAGATGAGCACTGGATCAAAATCCCGAATACATCAAACATCCAAGGAATCCCGAAAGCGACTAACCAACTCATGGCTTTATAATGTTCGGGAAGATAACTTGGCACATTCCCTTCTTTTTTTCAAATCTGGCACATTTAATGACACACGTAGAGCACAAAACAAGCACGAAAATTGGATCTTGGAAGACTTGCTTTGGCAAGGCTTCTTGGGTGAGACGCCAAACATTCTTCCTAAGGAGTAACTTGTGACCTCGGATCCTATTCTTTTTTTTTTCAAAGTTTTGGAGGAAATCAAAATGGCGTGACGACTCCGTTTTTCAATTTAAACTGGATGTCTTCTCAAACCGGATATGAAGCGGTGTGACCCTTACACGAGAAAGCGGTTCAACACAAAAAACCCGTGATCTTGGGCCCACATTCACATTTTGCGCGACTACTCCAGGGTAGAGATAAGTTTTTTTTTAAAAATGATACTCGGTCATATAAGGTAAGTGAAACCATTAAATTTCCTCTTCAACGCGCTTCCTTAGGGAGTCAGGGATAAGTCATGGTAGAAATTAATGCGACGTAATCATCATTTAAAAAAAAGCTTTTGTGGGGTTAGCCTTCCGCCTGCGGATCTCAATTTTTCGTGCTTGTTTTTTCTTTCATCATTTTTGCACTGCATTTTGGTTTTTGGGATTGTGCATATTCTGAGATACCGAACATGAAGCTTTCGAGCCGAAAAAAGGTGCCAAAAAGTCCGGGGAAACAACCTCTGAAATGAAAAATTTTGGAACCTTGAAAATCGTCTTGATCCAGCCAGCACGGCTGATCTCGCCTGATCATAGCCAAAGGCTTATTTGGGCAAGCTCCACCAGACTACAATAATCGAGGCTAATCTGGAAACTTTTGGCAAAACAGTTTGGGGGCTATTCAGGCTCCAAGGCCGACCTGCCTGCTAGAAATTTACGTGCTTAATTTGCTGGCATTTCCCCGTCCTGAAAATCATTCCTTTAAAACACATTTCTGAAAATTTATGTTTTAACTCAAAAAGGAACATTTTTAGGAGGCCGCACACTACGCGGCACCATTATATCCCTGTACACCTTTGCACGCACGTCCCTTCTTAACCCTAGGGTGGTTGTTCGGGAGACGCAGCCACGAGGACAAGATATACGATGATCCCGGGCACGCACGGATTTCATCCTAAACTCCCCATGCGGCGCCCAAAGTGTCGACCAATGCACTAGTCCGTGTCTCACACATTTTAAAACCGTGACTTTTTGGGTTGGTTTTTG
>JAFEMH010007442.1:0-89644 GCA_022495995.1 Adenophora triphylla var. japonica | reverse complement strand
TCCGCGAAGTTTGCTTCCGCTGATTCGCATTCATGCAAGTGATCGCTGCCCAGGTCCGTCGCCTTCATGGCACCACTGGATTTGAGAGATCTTTTGAACCACGAAGGGGCCGATCCATGTTGGTTCCCATTCTCTCGTGTTGGTTGGTTCGAGCGGGAGGCTTTCTCTTCGAGTACAAGGTCGCCTTCCCGATGTCTCGGAAATCTCACTTTCTCTGCCCTGGGGCTCTCACCATCCCGCTTTGGTAGGCTCGGACGTGTTCCATGGGCTTTTTAGTCGCCGCCCGCCCAGCAGAGCGAATTTGTCATGCTCGGCTTCTCAGTCATCCGACTCCGCCACGACATTTTCCAGGCATCTCTGAGTGAGGGAATTTTTACTTCAATGGGAAGGACCGCTTCCATCCCGCATGTTACGGCCAACGGGGGTTTCTCCCGCTGCTGTCCTGGCTTGATGTCCCGGGAGCTCCAAAGTGCAAGGTGAGGCTTCTCGGGCCAATCTCGTCCTCGGGCGGTCATTTTTCGGATGATCCATCCGAGAGTCTTGTTTGCCGCTTTTACGGCGCCATCTGTTCGCTGCCAAGGTAGGGCAGAAGACTTGTGGCGTGTGATCTCGAGTCCGGCCAGTGCCGCCGCATTCCCCCTTGAAGTGCGAGTCGTTGTCTGACAGTAACCCTGACACTTCGGGATGGCGGCATCGTAGATGATGTTTTCCTTGAGGAAGTGTGCGGCTTTCTTGGAGGTGAGCACCTTGTAAGACTGGGCTTCGACCCATTCGGTGAAGTAGTCGATGGCTATGTAGAGGACCGACTCGTGACCGTTGCCGCCTGGCGGAGCGGTCTTCCCGACCACGTCAATTTCCCGAAAGCGGCAAAAGGCCGGGTGGGCGGAGTCACGCAGTAGAGATCGTGGGGAGGTAGATCATTGAGGTTGCAGGTCGCGTTGACACTTGTCGGAGCTCCCAAGTGGATGGGAGCCCGCCTCCATGGAGATCCAGAGTACTCACCATTCTTAGAGGTATCCTGACCCAGTGTCTCCGGCGTTCATGCTGGGACTTGCAAGCCTCATCGTGGGTCTTCGTTCATGAGTTGCTTGCTTCTTCTGGCCGCCATGCAGCCGAGGAGCGGTCCCGTGAGCGTTCCCACAGGATGTCCCCAAGGATGACAAAGTGGGAGGCTAGGCATTTTAGGGCCATGATGCTCCTGGCTTCTACCCCTTCCCTGCTGTTTGCCTTCTTTATTCACGAAGGCGGCTTCCCGCTCTCAGGTATTTGGAGATCTGGTTGTACCATGGCTTGCTGACCGGGCCTTGGATTCTGGATCCGAACTCCGGAGCAGGAGGGCAGGAATTTCCTTTCGCCCGACTTTGAAGGGCCTGTGACTCGCTTTTCCCTCGGTGGGGTTCCACGAGGGCGAAGCCAAGGCGGCTAAGGCGCCCGTGTCCGGTTCCGGTCTCTTGGGGAGTACTGGAAGGTGACCTCTTCGACTCACCACGAGGTCTTCCGGACCAGGAAAGATCTGGCATTTTTGCAAGCCTGGGTCTCACGGGTTTTCCATTCTGTCGGAAACTTGGTTGATGATCAGGGACGAGTCCCCACAGACTCTGGAGTCTCGGACATTCCTTTCGAGTGCGGCCTGCAGTCCGGTAGCGAAGGCTTCAGCATCGGCGGCATTGTCGGTTACCTCGAAATTGGGCTTTATGGCGATTAGGGTGTGCTCCGCCCTTGGGATCCACCAAGAGCATACCGATGTCGCTTCCTTTTTGTTGGCTGCCTCATTTGAGGGACAGGCCGCCATCAAAACTTCACCTTCGAGTGCGAAGACTCCCTCATTTGGAAATTGTGGTTTGGGGCCTCGAGCCTCGCCGACCGCGAAGTCGCACCGAGCTTGTCTCGGCTATTTCTGCTCCCTCTACTGACTTTTGGTTCACGCACTTGATGTCAAATTCTGCCAGCAAGAAAGACCATTTGGCGAGCCTCACCGCAAGAGAGATGGTTTGTCGAATCGAGCAGATTCACGATCCATTCCCGGAACGAAGTGTAACGTATGCGACCGCATGTAGTGCCGTAGTTTCTCCGACAACCCATACCAGAAGCTGCGCAGCGTCTTCTCGAGGGCCGAGAAGCCGAGTTTCGCTGCCTTGAAACTTCTCTGGAATGACGAAGTGCAGATGGCGTTCCCAGACCGTGACTCTTTCTTTTCTTGACAGTGAGCATGGCTCCAACTGCGGTGTCGTTCACAGCTTAGGTATAGCAATGAAGTGATGGCTTCTCCTCACGGGGAGGACAGAGAAATCGGAGAGACTCACAAGGTATGCCTTTATTTCTTCAAAGGCATTCTTGGCATTCTGAGTTCCATTCTGATGTCGGCGTTCTTCTTCATCGATTTGAAGATTGGCTCGCACATGGTGGTCAATCGATCGACGAGCGGTTACCGATAATGACCTAGCGGCCCATGAAACTTTTTACCTCTGTTTGAGTTTGCGGTGGTCTCATTTTGATGATGGCCTTGATCTTTTGAGGATCCACCTCGATGCCTCTCTCGGTGACCATGTATCCCAAGACCTTGCCTCGGCTGACCCCAAATGTGCATTTGGCAGGGTTTAACCTCATTGAGTGTTTTCGGAGGCGATTGAAGAACTTTCTCAGGTCTGTGAGGTGTTTTCCATCTGATCCCTTTGAGTGGACGATCATGTCATCGACGTACACTTCGATCTCTTTGTGGATCATGTCGTGGAAGGGGGCGGTTTCTTCCCGTTGGTAGGTATCCCCGGTGTTCTTTAGTCCGAACGGCACTTCTGTGTAGCAATAGGTTCCCCAGGGGGTTGTGAAAGCTGTCTTTTCTTGATCTTCCTCAGCTATCTTGATTTGATTGTAGCCGGCAAAACCGTCCACGAAGGACTTGACCTCAAAATTGGCTGTAGTGTCTACCAACATGTCGATGTTTGGTAGTGGAAAGTCGTCCTTGGGACTTGCTTTGTTGAGATCTCGGAAGTCTACGCAACAACGCACTTTTCCATTGGCCTTGGTGGCCGTGACGATATTGGAGAGCCATGTGGGGTACTCGATCACCCTGATGAAGCCAACGCGGAGCATCTTCTCGATCTCTTCTTTGACTTGTAAAGTCCATTCTGGCTTGATTCGGCGTAGCTTTTGCTTGATGGGCTTAGCCTCGATTCAAGGGAATCCGGTGTTCTACAATGTTTGGATCTAATCCGTGCATGTCTTCGTCGCCACGTGCAATGCTCAATGCGCTCTTGCTGTGCCGGCGAAGAAACTTCTGATTTGCGTCACTTTTGGCTCTTCAGCAGTTCCCAAATTCACTTTGGTTAAAACCTCATCGGCAGCTTGTGCCCGGTTTTTCTCTCGTTTGACAACATGCTTAAAGGTGTGCTTAATGTATTGTTCGTTTAATGTGTCTGCTTCTTTATCAAGTGAATCGTTATTAACCTGTTTCGTGTGTTAGTTAATTTATCGCTTGTTAAAGATGCAATGAGAGGATACTCGGAAAGATCGAAGCATTCATTAAGAGCATACGGGAATACATTATTGGCAATGAGTTCGTAATCTTCGGCGTGAGGCCATCGATGACTCGAGAGACTCAAATTCAAAGATAATGGACTCGGGATGGGTTTTCGAGCATCGGACTCTAGGACTGAGGGGTCGACAAGTTGTTTCGATCATGTCCTTCTTGGCCGGCGGTGGGTCCGGAGAAGGTGGCCCAGCTTATTGAGTGGCAATGAAGCTTGATAGGAGGCGGGGTTTGAAAGGCTTTGTGTCACCGTTCCCGATCATTGCTATCACAGAGTTATCAGAAACAAAATCGATTAGGTCTGGCATCTCGATTTCTTCATTGAAGAGCAGGTGGAGCAGTGGCTCGTTCCAAGAATCATCTGCGGAATCTTTTTCTTTTGTCTTGGGCATTACTAGCTCGAATGCAGACTCGTCCCGCTTGTTGAAGGCAGGAGTGTTGACAGAGAGTTTTTCGAGTTCTTCCGCCAAAGAGGGGGTTTTCCCGAACCAAAATTCGTTGTAAATAGTGGTGGTTATGGGTCCCGGTAGAGGCGGTGTGTCGAGAAATGCTCTTCCGATGGGATTTGGCTTGAGGCCTCTGAATCTTGCCAGGTTCCGCTGGAGCTTGTCCATGGTTGTCGGCCAGCTTTGTTTGGCGTTGATCAGCTCTGTTCCCTTTCCTGTGTCTTCGTTCAAGTTGTCATCTTTCTTTATGAAGTAATTGGTCATGTCGAAGTTGTAAGGGCGAAGATCGGAGATTGCGTGCAAGCGTCTTTTGCTATCTGCGGAGCGTTTTCGTGCAGCTCGCTTGTCTTCCGCAATGTGTTCGGGAGTAGGAAAGTATCCCAAGCCATGGAGGGTATTCTTCTCTTTGATATTGATGATTTGTTGGGTACCCAAATGGCGTTTTCCCAAACCGAGCCCCGGGATGTAGTTCATGTGCTTCATCATTTTCATCGGGGGAGGGATCTTGTCCCAAATCAAAGGCTGGTCTATGTGGCATACCTGGGCCTTTGGGCTTTCGATGGTGAACCCTGTTAGAATCATGCCATCATCGTCGTGTTTGTTCTCTAAGACCGGGACGCCGTTTATGTCGGTCCTTTCGGTGACTACGCTATCACCGTAGATGATGGTTAGATCTTTTCCTTGGACGAACTTTACGCACTGATGGAGAGTGGATGCCACCCCATTGATCTGGTGTAGCCAAGGGCATCCCAAGATGGCAGTGAATGTGATCGGGATGTCGATGACTTGGAAGTCGGTCGGGACCATCTGCTTTCCGAACCATAGGTTCAAGGTGGCTATTCCCAAGACTGGGCGAGACGTTGAGTCGTATGCCTTGATTGCCTGAGTTGAGGGCTTCAGATCAGCTGCTTTGATCCCTAGCAAATCCATCATTTTGGATGGAAGGACGTTCATGGATGATCCCCCGTCTACCAAGACTCGAGGGAGACGGCGCTCGTCCAGTTGAACTGTTATGTAGAGAGGCTCATTGTGGTCAGCCCCAAATTTTGGAAGGTCGAGCTCTGTGAAAGTGATGATGTTGCTATAGTTAACATTGCCAATCATCTGAACTGCTTAATCAGGTGTCACCGTGATGGGAACCATGGTCTGGGCTAGGCTTTCTTCCAACTTGAGCTTGTGTGGGTAAGATGAAGTGAGTAGGGACCAGAGCGAGATGTTAGCCTGAGTACGCTTGAGCTGAGCTAAGACAGGATCTTCAGCCTTTGGGTCCAGGGTTTCAGCTTCTTTGGCGTAGGGCCCCTTTTCAGTTCGTGGCTCAGGTATGGCTGGCCTTTTGTCTGCCCGGGGAGGATTCATCGGGATTCGGCCGGAACGTGTCAGAACGTTCACCTCTGGCTTTACTGCTTTGCTTGTTTCTCCTATCTCTGTAATGGGAGGACCTTGATCGGCGTAGGGCCAGACTGCGCATTTCAATTCGTTCACCGTCATAGATTTTGTGGAAACATCCACAGTGGCTTTGAGATCTTCCCAAGACAAGGGTTGAGGTATCTGGACCTTCGGGCCGTCGGTGGCGGTACGGAGCTCATCCGAGCTGATCATGGAGCAGACATTGCCGTGGCCTTGTGCAGAGCTAGGCTGAGGAGATTTGCTGGAGTAGATGACGTAGTAGTCAAACTTTCCTGAGGGTTCTCCAAGGGTTCCGACTGTGGGATCACCGGATTCATACCTCTTCTTCAGTTTTTGTTGAGAAGAGGGTTTCTTCTTTCTTCGAGAACGGCCCTCGTTCATTTCATCTTGGAATTCCATTTCCAGACAAGCACTGCAATCGCAGACGTCCCACCAGATGTGTTCGTTGTTTGGCGGTGGTACCGGGACCTCAGGAGGCTGAATGTGCAGGATTTCCCTCGGGGGGTCTTGTGCCTTTATGTCATAACTGCATGGCTCATATGAGGGCAACAGGTTGACCTCTGGGCGGCAATGAGAGAGGTTAGAAGCTGCAGGAGTGGTCATAACTTTGGAAGCCCCAGGTAGTTGGGTGGCTAATGTCCCGAAGTGGTGCATGGCGCCTTCAATCCAGGCTTGTTGTTCACCTTCGCGTTTCTCAATAGTCATGAGGACCTGCCAAACTTCTTCCAAGGTTGGGAAACTTCTCGGGGGTAAGGTCCCATTTTCCTCGTTGTTATCTACTGACTTGGCCATAGGAGCCGATGGATCGCCACGGTGACTGCGGTGGGAAGGATGTTGGACCTTGCGGCTTTGACACTGGGAGACGGGTTCCCGGGTACTCTCGATCACTCTCTGTTAGCTGGAGGGGGTGACGGGCAAGGTTTAGACACGGGAAGGCCTGGTGACTGCGGTGGGAAGGATGTTGGAAAAGATTGCTCTTCTTTTTCGCAACTATGCTAGATCCTGGGTCAGTGGAGACCATCTGTGCGGCTATAAGCCCCTCGTTTTGCATCTGTATTTCGACATCCCAGGGTGGACAGTCCCGGGCGAGGGTCCTATAGGGCAAGCGGTTTCCACCAGCCTAAAAGAAAAAACCGAACCTAAGGACCGAGCCTGTCATGTTCGTTTTAATGCGCTAGCCATGTGAATAGTGAACCGAGCCGGCCACTGAGTCAAGATCAGGTCAAGAGTTCGGCTTGACCTCTCTTTACCTTGCTTGCGCAAGGGATCTGTGACGTTAGGCATTGGCTGGGTCATATTGTCATAGCTGATGTATCAAAGGCTTGATGACATGGTGTCATGTGAGCATGGATGTATATCCGGGACGGAACATCGTTTGGGTGTAGCTTCGAAAATCAAGATCAGGTCAAGATTTTAGCATGACCTTTCATCGCTTTGCTTGCGCAAGGGATCTTGAGTTACGAGCTTCGACTCAGAAAATGGCCGGCATGGTATATGTATCCAGGCTGTATGACACGGACTTGGTAAAAACCAACCGAGTCTGGACAGAGTGTGACTCAAGACTCAAACGTGCGGGGTTGACGCTTGGCTAGGATGGGATGTTTTGAATGATCCCGTGCGCGTCCAAGAGACGTAGGAAGGCCAAACGAACTGCAACTGAGACCGTCCCGGGTTAAGGGTTGTAGTGTGCAGTGTAACCGAGACAGCAGTGTGAGTAGTGTGCGGTGTAACCGAGGCAGCAGTGCGCGTAGTGTGCGGTCTCTAAAATTCTTTTTCTGAGTAAAACAGAAGTTTTGCAGAATTTTAAATGTATGCACAGATGTATATTAATGCATTTTTTTTTGTATTTTTATTTTTTTTGTAAAATAAAAGTAAAGCACATGCACACACATACAACAGTTAAAGAAAGGGGTAAAATGAAAGTTTGACCCTCATCATCGTTTTAAAAATCTTTTGTTTTTGTTTAAAAAAGATTTTAAAACAAAATGTCCCCAGCGGAGTCGCCAACTGAAATAGCCCGGATCCGAGAGGCAGCGCGATCGCGCCCCGGCATCTGGCATTTCGCAGGCCTTGCGGCGCTGTTTTCGTGTGTTGGAGGTGTCTCGCCGTGTTTTTGCTTTGTAGAGTCGCCACGCCGTTTTTATTAAGCCCAAAACATTGAAAAAGGGCATCAGTTTAAAAATAAACTGTTTTTGTTGTGTGATGAGATTTTGAGTTCGGAGGTCAGATGACTCCTCGGGAAGAGAATATTAGAATCTTAGAGCTCACCCGAGTCGCCTCGTAAAAACGAGTCTTTCGGATACCCCTAACATTCTTTAACTGTTGTGTGTGTGTGTGTATGTGCTTTTTAAAAATAGATGATGTATCGGATGTCTACATTGTACACTGCTTTATCAAAATGTATTGAAATAGTGTAGGAAGGAAGCCTTACCAATGTTGGTTCGTGTCTGTCTTTCGCAGGGGAATAGTGTTTGAGGACGGAATAGTGTTCCGGTACGGACCGGGATTGCTTCGGAAAAGGGGGCGGTTGTATGCGGACAGAGTTTTGGCGTGCGTTGGGATCGCGGGGATCACTCGGGCAGAGTTTCGGCGTGCGTTGGAATCGTTGGTTGGATTCGGGCAGAGGTTCGGCGTGCGTTGGAATTGTTGGTTGGATTCGGGCAGAGGTTCGGCGTGGTTTGGGATCGCCGGTTTGACTCGGAAAGAGCCGGGACGCCTCGGGAAAGACCAGGCAAGGCCTCGGAGTACCACGAGGGGCCTCAGAGTACGTCGAGAGTGCCTCGGGGCAGCGCAGGAGCATCGCGGAAGCGCTCGGGGAGGCTTCGGAGCACCGCAAGGGGGCTCGGAAGGCCTCGGAAGGATCCGAAAGGGGCCGGGAGTGCCCCGAAGGGTCTTAGAGGGGAGCCTGAAGGGTGGGGGGAGAGGAGAGAAGAGGGAATTGTGTGAAAATGAGGGAGGGGGAGCCCTCTATTTATAGTTCCAGAAAATTGTAAAGAGGTCCGTACGGACCTCCTAGGTAATCCAATATTTTGGTTTTCCTCGATTTGAGGGAATATGTGATGATGAAGAAGATTCAGCCATGATGATGTCCCCTATGCAATAAGGTCCGTACGGACCATCTCAGCATGCAAAGAGGTCCGTACGGACCAACCATGTAGGGGGGTAATGATGTTCTCCGGGATTTGAGGGAATATTGTGGACTTTAAGGGGATTCAGTAATTATTAAAACAAAGAGGTCCGTACGGACCTTAAATGCTTTTCCAATTTTCTGAAAATTCCCAAGAGGTCCTTTTGTCCCTTTTTATCCCAGAAAAGTTCCTCCCTTGGTTTGGCTGAGGGTTTTTTGAGGGTTTTGAGTGCCAGAGGTCTTCGAGACTGCGTTTGTGAGTCTGCGGTGTTTCCTTTGTACTCGAAAGAGGGTGATCCAGATTGGGGTACTTACAACTACACCTTGGGGAAGCCTAGGGACGCAACGTTCAAATTACACTAGATGATTTGCATTTGAAATTAATAATAAGTAATGACACCTAACCAAGACCTAACACGACGTGGGACGAACGAGTGATCCAAATTTCTAGGGAAATTTGGGCAGCATAACGGGTATTCTCTGGGAATTTCCCAGAAAAATCCGGCATGACCTCTCGTCGGTGCATGGTGACAATGCGGCATGATCTCTCGTTTAGGACATGTCACGGGGGTGACATGTCCTCACGTGAAACCATGTTGCATTGGCAACATGCCCACAAGGTGCGAGGTTTTGGGGAAGGTAAAAGGACTTATTAGAAATTTCGAAAACAATTCATTTTGGTGTAATTAAAACGTTGTATCAAAAACCAACCGTGGGTAAGGTTTAAGTGTGGTGCCACCTATAACGCACTAGGGGGATGGGTTTGACATTAGGCGCTCAAACGTAGGCGAATATTATCACCGTCCGCGATGCCGTCAATCGCACCCGAGGGTTCTAAAGCTATGTGATGTAGTGTGCGAATGACTATATTCTTTTATTTACAAAAAACAAAACTTTCTATTTATTTAATTTAAAAAAAAACACACACTCTCACAGGGAAGAAAAAAGGAATAACAATCAGCTGAGCAATCTTTTGATTCAAGGGACTGCCCTCAAATCAGAACCTGAAACCTGTTTAGTGACTCTTCCTTGGCAAGACTGAGATTAGCCCCTGCCTTTCCTTGGCAAGGGACAAAAAAAACCAAATGTACCAACAAACAAAGCCCCAAGAAACAACAAAAATCATACAAGTTGTATGATCTAATAAAATGCATGTATCGCGCAAGATTATCAAGGATGCACATAAGATGAATATATTGGATGTCTAAGAGTATGAAAGTTTGACCCTCTTATTTTGAAAAAACAGGTTTTCAAAAAGTTTTCCCCAGCGGAGTTGCCACTGAATGCGCGCTCGCTCGAAAAAAAATTGTTTTCTCGGTTTAAAATTAAAAAGAAAGGAGTCGCCACGCCATGCTTTTGGAGGTGCACTTTGAAAAACCTTTTGGAAGAGAACGGGTTCGGGGGTCAGGTTACGTGTTGGGAAGAATCGAGAGTTCACCCAACACGCCTCGTCCGTAGACGAGTCTTTCTAATTTAGACATCCAAATAATTCAAAAAAATGTGCAAATGATGATAATAGACAAGTGCAATAAACATGAATTTTATTGAATATGCAAGATCATTACAACTTGTAGACCAATTGTTCGGGAGGCCACATCCCTTTACAGCAATGAGAACATATTACAAAGGAAATCAGGTCCTCTGCAAAGGACCATATCTGTCGCGTGACACAGGACTCCTCATGTCCAAATGTGTCGCGTGACACCAATGGTCACCTTGCAGAGACTTACAATAAATAGATCACAGAATCTCTAGATGAACACGAAGTGCAATTACAAATCAGATCCAAGCACTAAACAACATGATTATAAAACTACATGCTAAGATAACTAACTAAATCAACTTACAACTGAAACATGGTCCCTGCAGATGGTCACGACATGTCACGTGACACAGGACTCCTCATGTCCAAATGTGTCGCGTGACACAGGGTTACCATCTGCAGGTACCTCACAAACTGAGATGCAGATTCAACAGATGCACAACAACTATACCAGGATCAATAAGAACAACATGAATTAGATACGAATCGATCAAAGGAGTGTGGATATGGGAGATCCACACTCCCTTGACATCCAAATTGCAAATCTAAGTAGATCACATCATAAGCAAGCAATTGGACTCAAGTATAAACGATTTAAACAGAGAGATTGCAGTTGCCACTTGATAATCTGAGGCAGATGGAGCCTGATTATCAAGTGGAGAAGAAGGAAACAACAATTAAGCAAAATAGAAGAGAGAGAGAGAGAGAGAGAGGGTGTTACCCTTGTAGTCCTCAACTTCTACACCAAGTTAGGTGTAAAAGCCTTCGATTCAGCTTCTGGAATAGAGATCTAGGCACAGACTGAGAACTGAATTGGAAGATCTGAAGTGTTTGAGGAAGTAGGGAAGGAATTGGGTTGAGGAGAGGTGAGAGGTAAGGGAATTGGAGGGGAATTGGGTAGTTTTGGTGAGGAAGGAGGAGAGAGAGAGTTTCTGGAGCAATTTGTGCAGAGTTACGTTAGGGGACTGGAATTGGGATCCAAAACTGAGAGGGGTAGGGTCTTATTTATAGCTGCAGTCTATGGTAACCTTATGTCGCACGGCATAACGTATCCACTTTCTATGCCTCGACTTGTCGCATGACACAAGGTGACCATAACCGTTTTTGGCGCCAAATCTGATTCTGTAACCTTCTTGGATAATACCTAAAAAGTCCAAAACAGATTTATTTCTTTTAGGTCCCTTGGCATGAGCAAAGTATAAAAAAGTACTTCCTTCGTGAGAAACTTACGAAATGTTTCCGAAAGTCTCGGGATGGACCGGGAATTTACCAAAACGCCCCTAAATGCAATTTTATCAAATTAAAATGCATCTGAAAAGGTCGCGAATTGGATTGGCATACTTACAGTTACAATCTCTACTTATATGATACAAACCCTAGCCTAACCAGGACCAAAATAACACAGAAGCCCGTAGGCCCAAAACCCTCTCCCCCCCTCCGTCACGCCAGGCCCCCGCCCCAGACATCCCAGGCTCCCGCCTGGGCCTTGACAAGCCTCGTCCAAACCTTCTGGACTCGAGGCGCTCGCCCAGCCCTGCACCATGCGGCCGCCTCAAAGCTGTTGCCCACGCCTCAGACCTACTGCCTTCCAGGCGCCCGCCTCGGCCATCTTGGGGCGCCCGCCTCGCGACGGAGAATCGAGTCATACCATACCGCGGGGGTGAAATTACCCGGATCCGAATAGGCTTCGCAGCCCCGGCATCTGGCATCTTTCGCGTTGGCGGCGGTGTCTCGCCGTTTTGTTTTCGCATTTTGTAGAGTCGCCACGCCGTTTTTATTAAGCCCAAAACATTGAAAAAGGGCATCAGTTTAAAGATAATTTTAAACTATTTTTGTGTGATGAGATTTTGAGTTCGGAGGTCAGATGACTCCTCGAGAAGAGAATATTAGAATATTAGAGATCACCCGAGTCGCCTCGTAAAACGAGTCTTTCGGATACCCCTAATATCCTTTAAATGTTGTGTGTGTGTGTGTGCTTTTAAAAATGTATGCTGTATCGGATGTCTACATTGTATGCTATGTATGGAAATGTATTGAAATAGTGTAGGAAGGAAGCCTTACCAATGTTGGTTCGTGTCTGTCTTCCGCTGGGGAATAGTGTTTGAGGTCGGAGTAGCGTTCCGGTACGGATCGGGATTGCTTCGGGAGATGCCGGTTGTCTGCGGACAGAGTTTCGGCGTGAGTTGAGGTTGCAGGCTGCGTTCGGGCAGAGGTTCGGCGTGCGTGGGGATCGTCGGGATCACTCGGGCAGAGGTTCGGCGTGCGTTGTGGTGGCAGGAGTCACTCGGGCAGAGTTTCGGCGTGGTTTGGGATCGTCGGTTTGACTCGGAGAGAGCCGGGACACCGTGGAAAGACCAGGCAAGGCCTCGGAGTACCACGAGGGGCCTCAGAGTACCTCGAGAGTGCCTCGGGGCAGCGCGGGAGCGTCTCGGGAGCGCTCGGGGAGGCTTCGGAGCACCACAAGGGGGCTCGAAAGGCCTCGGAAGGATCCGAAAGGGGCCGGGAATGCCTCGGAAGGACTTAGAGGGGAAGCCAGAAGGCCTAGGAAGGAAGAGAGAAGTGGGAGGTGTGTGAAAATGAGGAGGGGGAGCCCTCTATTTATAGTGCCAGATTAGGTGCAAAGAGGTCCGTACGGACCTCCCTGGTAATCCAGTATTTTGGTTTTTCTCGATTTGAGGGAATCTATGATGATGGTGAATATTCTGTAACTATGGTGTCCCCTGAGCAATAAGGTCCGTACGGACCATCTTGCATGCAAAGAGGTCCGTACGGACCAACTAAGCATGAGGGTAATCATTTTCCCCGGGATTTGAGGGAATATTGTGGACTTTAAGAAGATTCAGTAATTATTAAAGCAAAGAGGTCCGTACGGACCATTATTGCTTTTCCAATTTCCTGAAAATTCCCAAAAGGTCCTTTTGTCCCTTTTTATCCCAGAAAGGCTCCTCCCTTGGTTTGGCTGGGGGTTTAGAGAGGGTTTTGAGTGAGAGGGGTTGTCGAGACTGCGTTGATGAGTCTGCGGTGCTTCCCGTGTGTTTGAAAGGGTGTGATCCAGATTGGGGTACTTACAGAAGCCCCTCGACGACGTCACTTATGAAAGAAGTGGGGTCGCCGATAAGATAAGGGTCCTAATCTGGATCGCGTGCTGGGAGGTAATGTGACCGGGGAGGTCAGTGTGAGGACTTGGTGGTGTCCTATTGTGTGACCGTTTAGGTCGGTAAATGGACCACTGTGATAGGATTCCTACGTATCCCTGGCGGGAATCAAGCCTGGTCGTAGTTCAGAGTGTGGGGTGAGTGTTTTGTGAATGCGGGCGTGGTGGTGCCCTGAAGTGTCGCGTGACCGCCGAGGTCAGTTGTGAGGACGTGGTGGTGTCCTGGGTGACCGCATAGGTCGATGGCTGGACCCTGTAATAGGATTCCTACGTATCCCTGGCGGGAATCAAGCACAGTCGTAGTTCGGAGGTCGTGAAATCTGTGAGTGCGGGCGTGGTGGTGCCACTGAAGTGTTGTGTGGCCGCAGAGGTCAGTGGTAAGGACGTGGTGGTGTCCTGGGATGTGGTGACCGCCGAGGTCAATTGTGAGGACGTGGTGGTGTCCTGGGATGGAAATTTTACGATTTTCCTAATCGGGTGGTTTAAGGCCTTCCGGGCCGGGGATAGCGTGAGGACTTGAATCGTCTTCTGAATGTGGTTGCGCCACGCGTGAGGACTTTTGAATCGTCTTCGGGCGGCGGTGGGTGCCACGCGGGAGGACTTTGAATCGTCTTCTGGCGGCGGTTGGTGCCACGCGGGAGGACTTTGAATCGTCTTACGGCGGTTGGTGCCACGCGGGAGGACTTTGAATCGTCTTCTAGCGGCGCTGATCTTTTTAGCGCGCGAGAGAACTTTGACATGTACTTCTAGCCGCAGTTTGATGTTATGCGCGAGGACTTTGAATCGATGGTTCTACGTTAGCTATGCCACGCGGAGGACTTTGGAATCGTCTTCTGCAAAATGGTTGTTGTTATGCGCGAGGACTTTGAATCGTCTTCTAGCCGATTGGTGCCACGCGGGAGGACTTTGAATCGTCTTACGCGGCGGTTGTTGTTATGCGCGAGACTTTGAATCGTCTTCTAGCATGATTGGTGCCATGGAGGACTTTGAATCATCTTACGGCGGATTGTGGAGAGCCAGTTTGCCTTGTGCTTTGATTGCGAGAGGCGTAGATGCCTTTGTGTTTTTGCATGTTGAGTAGAAGGTTGGACTTACGATGACTGCTGGTGCTGGCGTTGCCGTTGAAGTGGGCAATGATGACGGCCGGTGATTGCTTCACCGTTTGCCATTTTGGAGGCGCTTCGTGCCTTGGGACTTGTACTCGGAGGTGTTGGCTCCTTCTTGTGCTTGTTTTGCCATTGAATGGGCAAGGATGATGGTCGGTCTTTGAGGATATGCAGTATTGTATGACTTCCCTTTGACTTGTTGGGGGAGGAGCTCGGGCTTACTTTGATGGCCGGTGCTTGCGTTGCCGTTGAAGTGGGCTAGGTTCGGGCTTACACTGACTGCCGGTGCTTGAATTGCTGGGGATGCGTGACCTTGTAGGGGCATCTTTTCTGTTGGGAAGATGACTTCGGACCTCCTTTGAGGGCCGTGGTTGAGATTGTCGTTGAAGCGTTTGGAGGCGTCTTGTGCCTTGATATTCATGCTGGGAGGTGTTGGCTCCTTCTTGAATTGCCGTCGGGCGTTTTGGAGGCGTCTCGTGCCTTGATATTCGTACTGGGAGGTGTTGGCTCCTTCTTGAATTGTCGTTGAGTGGGCGTTTTGGAGGCGTCTCGTGCCTTGATATTCGTACTGGGAGGTGTTGGCTCCTTCTTGAATTGCCGTTGAGTGGGCGAAGACTGGTCTTACATTGACGTGCAGTGGTTGAATTACCGTTGAAGTGGGCGAGGTTTGGGCTTATGCGACGCGGATTGAATTGCCGTTGGAGTGGGCGAGACCGGTCTTACGTTGACGGCCGGGAATTGAATTGCCGTTGGAGTGGCGAGGACCGGTCTTACGGCGGCGGTGATTGGGATTGAATTGTCGTTGGAGTGGGCGAGGACCGGTCTTACGTTGATGGCCGGTGGATTGAATTGCCGTTGGAGTGGGCGAGAAGGGGCTGGTCTTACGTTGATGGCCGGGGATTGAATTGCCGTTAGGAGTGGCGAGACGGTCTTGGCTGACAGGGAATGAATTGCCGGAGTAAGCGGAGGACCGGTCTGGCTGACGGGGGATTGAATTGCCGTTAGGTAGGCGGGAGGACCGGTCTTACGGCTGACCTGGGATGGAGTGCCGTTGGAGTGGGCGAGGACCAGGTCTTACGGCACGGCAGTGATTGAATTGCCGTGGGTGGGCGAGACCGGTCTTACGTTGACGGCCGGGGATTGAATTGCCGTTGAAGTGGGCGAGGTTCGGGCTTACACTGACTGCCGGTGGTTGAATTGCCGTTGAAGTGGGCGAGGTTCGGGCTTACACTGACTGCCGGTTCTTGAGTCACCGTTGGACCGGTTTAGCTGGGGTGTTGCCAGTTCTTTGGCCTGTTTTGACTTTGCTCTGGAGGTATGAGTTTATTGCTGTCCTTTGCTTTAGCAACTTGTCGTTTCTCCGTTTTCTTTTGCACTGAGCCTTCTATGTTTTTGTCACAAGTGTGGTTCTATGAGGTTTTTCAGTGTTTCCCGTGGGATAGAGATCCTGAGCATTGCTGCGTACCACACTGCTATCTTTGAGGTTGGGCTCGTACGGCGAGGAAGAGGAGGACCAGCAGGGGAAGCTCACCATCGCCTGCGGGGATGTGCGGGGAGCGGCCTGCAGAGGGGGTAGCCGGAGGGGTTTGTTTTGTTCCCGTGGGCTCGGTATGAGGGTGATGAGTTTGAGGGGCTCAGGAGGTGACAGCCACGGAAGATCTTTGCGGGGCGACTGCGATGTCATGCTGCACGGGAGCGGGTCTTGGCAGCATGGCCCCCGGTGTGCTTCCCGTGGCTCGAGGGACCCTCCCTGGGATGCTTGATTCCGGGACATGGATGTGCTCGATTTTGAGAGGTACCTTGGCGGTGTGGGCGCCGAGGAGTTCATCTTGTATGGAGAGGAGTACGGGGCCTTCGTGAGGAGGAAGTTGAGGATGCCGCAGTGCGCGAGGAGAGAGAGGCGAGGCCCGCGGGCTCCCAGAGGTTCCGATGCGGGCCGGATTTCACGTATGTCGGGGGGACGGATCGAGAGGAGGTGTGCATGCCACGTTCTGGCGAGGCTCTGGCATACCGAGTGGATCCTGACAGATCGGTGAGTGTGCTTACTCTTTTCCATCTTGGCATCTTTTCTGTATTTTTCTCTTTTTGTTGTTGAGTGTAACTGTGAGCGTTTCCTTGGCTGTTTGCTTGTGCGGAGTCCAGGAGAGCCTATGATATCTTGACTCGCCGTTATGTGGCGATGAGGTCGTTTGCGAAGAAGATGGCGTCGAAGATATCTTGCCGGTCTTCGCGGCGCGTGCCCGGCATACGAGCCTATGCCTTCGAGGCATTAAATGAGCGTTCCTCACTTTAGCCGGCGGAGCATGGCGGGGAGGGACCTTCGAGGCGGCATAGTATGGATGCGGGGCGTCTTCGGGAGCTCCGAGGCGGCGGCCCTTTATCGAGTTCTTCCCCCTCGGGATGCACAGGGTGAGGGATCCTCGGAGCCTTCTTTCTTCGATCCTTTCGTCGGATTTGATCCTTCGGGATTACTTTGAGTGGCGGCCTCGCGGGCTCGGTACTCGATGACGAGGATGTGGCGGGGCGAGTTCACGGGGATGCCCGACTTTTCTCTGGAGGACCTCGGCGAGGATGATGATGATCTTGAAGAGAGTCGGATTAGGGTCCATTTGCTTTCCCTCTTTCCATATCTTCTCTTTTTTTTTTTGTTTAGCAACGGACATTTGATATTCCCGTAATAAAACACTCATATTTACGGCAACAAAGCATTTTATTTTAAGATGTAATGTCATTTTTGGGATTCTGGGAATTGTCCTAGAAATTGTTGCTAGTATTTTTTTATTTTTGTGCATGCCACGTGAGCCGAGAATGCGTTTGTGGGTAGTGTATGTTCACCGGGAATGGCTTTGGTCGGTGTTTGGGCGATTTGGAGCAAGGTCTGTGAGGACAGTGGTTGTTGTCTTGTTTCTTTGGGAAAATGGGTCATGGTTGCAAGGAGGTCCGTACGGACATACTTAGCATGCAAAGAGGTCCGTATGGACCAACCTTGCTTTGGGAAGGGATAAATGCTTTCCGGTGTCTGGTTCTTCCCCATTTCCCATTTGCAGCCATTTTCGAGCTTTCTTCCCCATTTTCTCTAGGAACCTCCAATTTTGCCATGGATTCTTCGTACGTCCCTAGAATTTTGCCGAGGCTTTCGCAGGAGAGGCAAGCACACTTCCTTGAGCAGTTGAAAACGTGGATGCGGCGCCGTATGAGGCATCAGAGACGGGCTTTTGAGGTAAGGTTTCGTCTTTGCTCGATTTGGTCTTTTAAGGAGTTGGTTCCTGATTGGGATTTGTTGCGGCCTGCCGCGAAGTTACAGGACGTTAGGAGGCATGTGTCTTGTTTCTCCTATAATGAAATGGTGCTCACTTTTGAGGATTTTCGGGCTTTGATGGGGGGCCGGAGGTGGAGGCCATCTCGCTTCCTTTGATTGGTGGTCTTTGCGGTGAGCGTGAAGCTTGCGGGCTTTCTTCATACTTCGTTGGAAGAAGTGCAGGGCATGATCCTTGATTCGGGTCATATCGACATTTCTGAGCTGCCAGAGCGGTTCATGGTTGATGATGAGAGTGATGTCTCTTGGGACGCATTTGCCTTGTGCACGATAGCGACGCTCTTCATGGTCAGCTCCCTTGGCATTTGTGATGGGGCTTTGCTAGAAGTGGTAGGGACGCTGCGTGGAGAGGATATTGTCTCGTTGGTCTTTGGGGAGACTCTTCATGGTATCGACCGGTACGCGTAGGGGATCGTTTCATGAGAGGGGAAGCCCCGCTTTGCTCACCATGTGGGCTGCGAGAGAGACATCGAGCCATGCGAGGCTCCGGCGTCGTTTAGTCCGTGGTTATTTGCTCGGCGACCTCTTGTGTTGGATATGGATCGGTTCGCTTGGGAGAGATGGATGGCACGGCTTGGTACGCATCGAGATCCGGCGGTGGGTTCCGCACTTTGGAGGATTGAGACTAGGAGGATCTTGCGGGGAAGGGTCCTACGTTGTCGGGAGTTCCAGGTTTATCTTGGTCCTCCTTCTATATTCCGTCGCTTATTTCAGGCGGTTTGGGATGAAGCAGGAGCCTCTGTTGGTGGGATGACCTTGCTCTTTGCGGAGGTAGTTCCTCTTTGTATGGCGGCCTCAGGTGCCTTCTTGTATTTTACGAGGGTATGGAAGTGTTCCGCTTTCCCTCCTGTGGTACTCCTTAGACATCGGGGGAGTGTCGTATTGACGACTCAGTACCTGGCCTGGTATGAAGCGGCGTGTTGGGCGATCCCAAGTGGTCTTGGAGAGCAGGCGTGTAGCGATTCAGGACCCGGTTGCCGTAGTAGCTATTGCCTTAGGAGTGCCGAAGCACAGTCGACCCTTTGGATGTGACGGGAGACACTTTGTTTGACTACGAGACTAGAGTTGACCGGCCGACAGGGAGAGGTCCTCTTTTACGGACTCGCGGGGAGGAGATCCGAGCCGAAGCACGGAGTGAATGAAGCCCCGAGAGCTACTGGATTGTTTGACTCTACGGGGAGGACCCCGGATCTCGGGCGAGAGACGCAGAGTTGGTTCACGTGGAGCGAAAGAAGACTCACCGGGGACGAGGGAAGGAAGGAAAGAATGGCGAGGGGACAAGCGCAGATGGCGCAGAATGACCTCCTAGGTATCCATTCATTGCATTTGCAAACACATTATTAGTTAAATGTATTAAGCTGTCTTTTAGCATGTTGTGAACTTGAGAGTAGACCGTGCTTGAACTCATCAAGAAATGTTGTAACCGTTAGTGATTTGTGATTTACTTTTAAAGCTTTGTCGAGACGCGAGATCTTTTGTTTGCCTTTGCTTACTGTTGTGCACTTTGTCGGCGTCCGTCCTTGGACTTTTACCATTGCATTTGCGGACTTGAAGCGATGCAGGCCATGACGGCAATCACTTTTGCCTAGGCTTTGTGCTTAGCTGAGAGGTCGAGTGATCTCCTGACAAGTCGTTTTGACGGTCTTTTCCGCAGCTTCCTTGCCTCTTGTTGGCGTCGGGCTCTTAACCTCTTTTGCGGCTTACGCTTTGAGCTCCTTTTTTTTTTATTTTTTATTTTTTTTTTGTGAGCACTTGCTCGAGCTCCTTTTTTATTTTTTATTTTTTTTTGTGAGCCCTTGCTCGAGCTCTCTTTTTTTTTTTTTTTTTTTTTTTTGAAGCGCGTGAGGAGAAGACAAGCCCCTGGCTTGGAAGCAAACATGAGTCGGTCGTTTGATGCTTTGAGTGACCCTCGGATGTCCTTTGATGTTGCCGCCGTCGTTTGACTTGGTCAAGGTGGCTGTTGGGCGTGTTCTTGAAAAGTGCGGAGCTTGATGGAGGTCTTGATTGACATTCAAACTTTTGACTTTTTGTGTATTTTTAGACGGACCAATTAAGGTTGCCTACGTTCCCGGACTAGAGGGCTCAGGTCTGCGTAGTTCGACACTACATGGAGTGCCAAGAGATGCACAGTTGTTCTTCTTCGGGCGAAGTATCTGCGAAGTTTGCTTCCGTTATTTGGATTCATGAAGGGATTGCCGTCTAGGTGCGTCGGCTTCATGGCGCCTCGGAGAAGATCTTTTGAACCACAAAGGGCCGATCCATGTGGGTTCCCATTTTCCCAGTGGGTTGGTTCGAGTGGGAGGCTTTTCTTTGAGTACAAGGTCTCTCGGGATTTGACTTTCTTGTCGAAAGCTCTAGCCATCCTGCTTTGATAGGCTCGGACGTGTTCCATGGCCTTTAGTCGTCGCTCGTCTAGCAGAGCCAATTCGTCGTGTCGGCTTCGGAGCCATTCAACTTCGTTGATGTCATTTTCCAGACCCACTCGGAGTGAGGGAATTTCTAACTCGATGGGAAGGACTGCTTCCATCCCGTATGTCAGGGCAAATGGGGTTTCTCCCGTGGTACATTACGGCCCCGATGTGCGGTAGCCCCAAAGTGCAAGGTGCAGTTTCTCGGGCCAATCTCGTCCTCGGGTGGTCATTTTTCGGATGATCCGTTCGAGGGTTTTGTTTGCTGCTTCCACGGCGCCGTTTGTTTGTGGCCGGTAGGGAGAAGATTTGTGGCGTGTGATCTTGAATTCAGCCAGCAGTCTGTCGAATTCCCCTTCGAAGTGTGAACCATTATCTGATATGACCTCATTTGGGATGCCGTATCGGCAGATGATGTTTTCCTTGAGGAAATGCGCGACCTTCTTGGAGGTGAGTACCTTGTAGGACTTGGCTTCGACCCATTTGGTGAAGTAGTCGATGGCTACTAAGATGAACTCGTGACCGTTGCTGCCTGGCGGAGCGATTTTCCCGATGACGTCAATTCCCCAAGTGGCAAAGGGCCAAGGTGTAGTCATGCAGTAGAGATCGTGGGGCGGCAGATGATTGAGGTTGGAGAACCGTTGGCACTTGTCGCAGCTTCGGACAAAGTGGATGCAATCTGCCTCCATGGAGATCCAGTAGTAGCCCATCCTGAGAATGATTTGCATCAGGGCTCTGGCGTTCATGTGGGGACCGCAAGCCCCATTGTGGACTTCGTTCATGAACCTGTTTGCTTCTTCTTGGCTGATGCAGCGTAGGAGTGGCCCATGGTAGCGTTTCTTGTATAGCATGTCCCCGAGGATGACGAAGTGAGAGGCGAGGCGTTTTAGGGCCATGACGCTCTTGGTTTTGACCCCTTCTGTGTGTGGGTCTTCCTTGTTCATGAAGGTGGTTTCCCCGCTCTTGAGGTATTGGAAGATCTGGTTATACCATGGCTCATTGACGGGCTTAGGTTCTGGTTCGATCTCACAACAAGAGGGCGGGAATTTCCTTTCGCCCGACTTTGAAGGGTTTGATTGCTTTTCCTTCGTGGATTTCCACAAGGGAAGCCAAGGTGGCTAAGGCGTCTCGCAAACCTCGTTTCGGTCTCTTGGCAAGTAGTGGAAGGTGACTTCTTCGAATTGTGTGATGAGGTCCTCCATTACGGGCATGGTATTTTTGCAAGCCTGGGTCTATGGTTTTCCACTTGTTGGAGACTTGGATGATGATCAAGGCCGAGTCCCCATAAACTTCGAGTTTCTGGACATTCCTCTCGAGTGCGGCTTGTAGTCCAAGGTATGAGCTTCATATTCGGCGGCATTGTTGGTTACCTCGAAATTGAGCTTTATAGCAATTGGGGTGTGCTCGTCCTTGGGATCTACCAAGAGCATACCGATGCCGTTTCCTTTTTGTTGGCTGCTCCGTCGAAGAAACGGTTTGCCATCGGTTTCGCCTTCGATTGCGAAGATTCCCTCGTCCTGGAAATTGGGGTTCGGGGCCTCGAGCCTCGTCGGTTGGGAAATCGGCCAATTGTTCGGCCATGGCCCGTCCCTTGATTGACTTTTGGTTTACGTACTTGATGTCAAATTCCGCTAGGAAGAAAGACCATTTGACGAGCCTCATTGACAGAGATGGTTTGTCGAAGAGGTACTTGACCGGGTCCATTTTGGAAACCAAGTGTACCGTGTGCGACTGCATATAGTGCTGTAGTTTCCCGACAACCCATACCGTAGGCTGCGCGTGTGTTTTCTCGAGGGCTGAGTAATTGAGTTCGCTGCCTTGAAACTTTCGACTAACGAAGTAGATGGCGTTTTCGACTCGTGACTCCTTCTTTTCTTGACAGAGCATGGCTCCAACTGCGGTGTCGGTCACAGTTAGGTATAGCAACAGTGGCTTTTCCTCGTGGGGAGGACAGAGAATCGGAGGACTCACAAGGTATGCTTTTATTTTCTCAAAGGCATCTTGGCATTCTGAGTTCCATTCAACGTCGGCGTTCTTCTTCATCAGTTTGAAGATTGGCTCGCACATAGCGGTCAACTGGTTGACGAAGCGACTGATATACTGTAGGCGGCCCATGAAGCTTTTCACCTCTGTCTGAGTTTGCGGTGGTCTCATTTCGATGATAGCCTTGATCTTTTGAGGATCAACCTCGATGCCTCTCTCGGTGACCATGTATCCCAAAACCTTGCCTCGGTTAACCCCAAATGTGCATTTGGCAGGGTTAAGCCTCATTGAGTGTTTTCGGAGGCGATTGAAGAATTTTCTCAGGTCTGTGAGGTGTTGTTCGTCTGATCCCTTTGATTGGATGATCATGTCATCGAATACACTTCGATCTCTTTGTGGATCATGTCGTGGAAGAGGGCGGTTGCTGCCCATTGGTAGGTAGCCCCAGCGTTCTTTAGTCCAGGCGGACATTCTTGTGTAGCTTTGATGAGGTTCCCTGTGGTTGTGAAAGCTGTCTTTTCTTGATCTTCTTCGGCCATCTTGATCCGATTGTAGCTAGGCAAAAACCGTCCACGAAGGACTTGACTTCGAAATTGGCTGTAGTGTCTACCAACATGTCGATGTTGGGTAGTGGAAAATCGTCCTTGGGACTTGCTTTGTTGAGATCTCGAAAGTCCACGCAACAGCGTACTTTTCCATTGGCCTTGGTGACCGTGACGATATTGGAGAGCCATGTGGGGTACTCGATCACCCTGATGAAGCCGACGCGAAGCATTTTTTCGATCTCCTCTTTGACTTGTAAAGACCACTCTGGCTTGATTCGGCGTAGCTTTTGCTTGATGGGCTTAGCCTCGGGATTCAAAGGAATCCGATGTTCTACAATGTTTGGATCTAATCCCGGCATGTCTCGGTAAGACCAAGCGAACACGTCCACGAACTCTTTGAGCAGTGCAGTCAATGCGTCTTGCTCTGTGCCGGTGAAGAAACTTCCGATTTGCGTCTCTTTTGGCTCTTCAGCAGTTCCCAAATTCACCTTGGTTAAAACCTCCTCGGCAGCTTGGGCCCGGTTTTTCTCTCGTTTGACAACATACTTAAAGATGTGCTTAATGTATTGTTCGTTTAATGTGTCTGCTTCTTTATCAAGTGAATCGTTATTAACTGTTTGTGTGTTAGTTAATTTATCAGTTGTTAAAGATGCAATGAGAGGATACTCGGAAAGATCGAAGCATTCATTAAGAGCATACGGGAATACATTATTGGCAATGAGCTCGTAATCTTCTGGCGTGAGGCCATCAGATGACTCGAGAGACTCAAATTCAAAGCTAATGGACCCAGGATGAGTTTTGACACTAGACTCTAGGACTCGAGGGGTCAGACCAAGTTGTTCGATCATGTCCTTTTTGGTCGGGCAGGTGGTCCGAAGAAGGTGGCCCAATTATTGAGTGGCAATGAGCTTGATAGGAGATGGGGCTTGAAGGGCTTTATGTCACCGTTCCCGATCATTGCTATCACAGAGTTATCAGAAACAAAATCGATTAGATCTGGCATCTCGATTTCTTCTTTGAAGAGCAGGTGGAGCAGTGGCTCGTCCCAAGCATCGTCTGCGGAGTCTTTTGCTTTTGTCTTGGGCATTACTAGCTCGAATGCAGACTCGTCCCGCTTGTTGAATACAGGAGTGTTGACAGAGAGTTTTTCGAGTTCTTCTGCTAAAGGATGAGTTTTTCCGAACCAAAATTCATTGTGAATAGTGGTGGTTGTGGATACCGGCAGGGGCGGCGTGTCGAGAAATGCTCTTCGGACGGGATTTGGCTTGAGGCCTCTGAATCTTGCCAGGGTTACGTTGGAGTTTGTCCATGGTTGTCGGCCAGCTTTGTTTGGCGCTGATCAGCTCTGTTTCCTTTTCTGGATCTTCTTCCAAGTTGCCGGCCTTCTTTGTGAAGTACTTGGTCATGTCGAAGCTGTAAGGACGAAGATCGGAGATTGTGTGCAAGCCTCTTTTGTTATCTGCGGAGCGTTTTCGTGCAGCTCGCTTGTCCTCCGCAATGTGTTCGGGAGTAGGAGAGTATCCCAGGCCGTGCAGGGTATTCTATTCTTTGATATTGATGATCTGTTGAGTGCCCTGCTGGCGTTTTCCCAAACCGAGCCCCGGGATGTAGTTCATGTGCTTCATCATTTTCATCGGGGGAGGGATCTTGTCCCAAATCAAAGGTGTCTATGTGGCACACTTGGGCCTTTGGGCTTTCGATGGTGAACCCCTGTTAGCATCATGCCATCATCGTCGGGTTTGATCTCTAAGACCGGGACGCCGTTTGTGCCTGGCACTTTCGTTGACTACGCTATCACCGTAGATGATGGTAAGATCTGTTCCTTGGACGAACTTTACGCACCGATGGAGAGTGGATGCCACCCCATTGATCCGGTGTAGCCAAGGGCGTCCAAAAATGGCAGTGAATGTGATCGGGATGTCGATGACTTGGAAATCCGTCAGACCATTTGTTTTCCAAACCACAGTGTTCAAGGAGGCTATTCCCAAGACTCGGGCGGGATGTTGAGTCGTATGCCTTGATTGCTCGAGTCGAGGGCTTTAGATCGCTTGCTTTGATCCCTAGCAAATCCATCATTTTGGCCGGAAGGACGTTCATGGATGATCCCCATCTACCAACACCCGTGGGAGACGACGCTCGTCCAGCTGAACTGTTATGTAGAGAGGCTCGTTATGGTCGGCCCCAAATTTTGGAAGGTCGAGCTACTGTGAAGGTGATGATATTGTTGTAATTGACGTTGCCAATCATCCGAACTGCTTCATCGTGTGTCACTGTGATGGGAACCATGGTCTCGGGCCAGGCTTTCTTCCAACTTGAGCTTGTGCGGGTAAGATGAAGTGAGTAAGGACCAGAGTGAGATGTTAGCCTGAGTACGCTTGAGCCGTGTCAAGACAGGATCTTCAGCCTTTGGGTCCAAGGTTTCACTTCTTTGGCGTAGGGCCCCTTTTCGCCCGTGGCTCAGGTATGGCTGGCCTTTTGTCTGTTCGTGGAGGATTCACTGGGATTTGACCGGAACGTGTCGAACGTTCACTGGACTTATGGTTTTGCTTGTCTCTCCTATCTCTCGTAGTGGAGGAGCCTCGATTGGCGTAAGGCCGATCGCGCATTTCAATTCGTTCACTGTCATGGCTTTTTTGAAGCATCAATAGTGGCTTTGAGATCTTCCCAAGACAGGGGTTGGATTATCTGGACCTTCGGGCCTTCGGTGGCGGTGCGAAGCTCGTCCCGCCTGATCATGGAGCAGACATTGCCATGGCCTTGTGCAGAGCTAGACTTGCCGGAGTAGATGACATAGTAGTCAAACTTTCCCGAGGGTTCTCCAAGGGTTCCGACCGTGGGATCACCGGATTCGTACCTCTTTTTCGCCTTTTGTTGAGAAGATAGCTTCTTCTTTCGTCGAGGACGGCCCTCGTTCATTGCATCCTGGAATTCCATTTCCAGACAAGCACTGCAATCGCAGACGTCCCACCAGATGTGTTCGTTGTTCGGCGGTGGTACCGGGACCTCAGGAGGCTGGATGGGCAGGCTTTCCTCTGGAAGGTCTTGTGGCCTTACGTCATAACTGCATGGCTCGTACGAGGGTAACAGGTTGACTTCTGGGAGACAATGAGAGACGTTAGAGGCTGTAGGAGCAGTCATGACTTGGGAAGCCCCAGGTAGTTGGGTGGCTAATGTTCCGAAGTGGTGCATAGCACCTTCGATCCAGGCTTGTTGCTCACCTTGACGTTTCTCAATAGCCATGAGGACCTGCCAAACTTCTTCCAATGTTGGGAAATTTCTCGGGGGTAAGGTCCCGTTCTTATCGTTGTTATCCACTGACTTGGCCATGGGGAAATGACGGACTGTCCTGGTGACAGAGCTGGGAAGGAGGTAGGACCTTGCTGTTTTGACACTGGGAGACGGGTTCCCGGGCACTCTCGACCACTCTCTGTTAGCTGGAGGGGGTGATGGGCAAGGTTTAGACACGGGAATGGCCTAACGGGATAAAAGGGGGAAAGCTCACGTGGCATGCGGTTTCCGTTTCTTTTATTTATGATTTTTTTTTGTTGTTTTAATTTACTTAAAACATGTTTTCTCAGAGTCCTAGGTAGGTTGGAAAAGATTGCTCTTCTTTTTCGCAACTATGCTAGATCCCGGGTCGATGGAGACCATCTCGTGCGGCTATAAGCCCCTCGTTTTGCACTCCGTATTTCGACATCCCAGTGGTGGACACTGTGCGAGGGTCCTATAGTGCAAGCGGTTTCCACCGGCCTAAAAGAAAATCGAACCTAAGGACCGAGCCTGTCATGTTCGTTTTGATGCGTTAGCCATGTGAATAGTGAACCGACAGTGCCACTAAGTCAAGATCGTCAAGAGTTCGGCATGACCTTCTCTTTACCTTGCTTGCGCAAGGGATCCGTGACGTTAGGCGTTAGTCGGGTCATATTGTCATGGCCGACGTATCAAAGGCGTGATGACATGGTGTCATGTGAGCATGGATGTATATCCGGGATCTAACATCGTCGGGTGTAGCTTCGGAAATCAAGATCGTGTCAAGATTTTAGCATGACCTTTCATCGCTTTGCTTGCAAGGGATCTTGAGTTCCGAGCCTTGACTCGAAAAATGGCCGGCATGGTATATGTATCCAGCCGTATGACACGGACTAGGTAAAAACCAACCGAGTCCGGAAAGAGTGTGACTCAAGACTCAAACGTGTGGTTGACGCTTGGCTAGGATGGGATGTTTGGAATGATCCCGTGCGCGTCCAAGAGGCCTAGGAAGACCTAACGGATCGCATCCGAGACCACTCCGGGTTGAGGGTTGTAGTGTGCAGTGTATCCGAGGCAAGAAGCTGCGCGTAGCGTGCGGTGTAACCGAGGCAAAGGTGTGCGTAGTGTGCGGTCTAACCGAGGCAAAGATGCGAGTAGTGTGCGGTCTCTAAAATTCTTTTTCCGAGTAAAACGAAGTTTTTCGAAGAATTTTAAATGTATGCACGAGATGTATATTGATGCATTTTTTTGTATTTTTTTTTTTTTTTGTAAAATAAAAACGAAGCACGTGCACACACACACAACAGTTAAAGGAAGAGGTAAAATGAAAGTTTGACCCTCATCATCGTTTTAAAAATCTTTTGTTTTGTTTAAAAAGATTTTAAAACAACTTTCTCCCCAGCAGAGTCGCCAACTGAAATTACCCGGATCCGAATAGGCTTCGCAGCCCCGGCATCTGGCATCTTTCGCGTTGGCGGCGGTGTCTCGCCGTTTTGTTTTCGCATTTTGTAGAGTCGCCACGCCGTTTTTATTAAGCCCAAAACATTGAAAAGGGCATCGCTTAAAGATAATTTTAAACTGTTTTTGTGTGATGAGATTTTGAGTTCGGAGGTCAGATGACTCCTCGGGAAGAGAATATTAGAATATTAGAGCTCACCCGAGTCGCCTCGTAAAACGAGTCTTTCGGATACCCCTAATATCCTTTAAATGTTGTGTGTGTGTGTGTGTGTGCTTTTAAAAATGCATGCCGTACCGGATGTCTACATTGTATGCTATGTATGGAAATGTATTGGAATAGTGTAGGAAGGAAGCCTTACCAATGTTGGTTCGTGTCCTGTCTTCCGCCGGAGAATAGTGTTTGAGGTCGGAGTAGCGTGCTCCGCACGGATCGGGATTGCTTCGGGAGATGCCGGTTGTCTGCGGACAGAGTTTCGGCGTGAGTTGAGGTTGCAGGCTGCGTTCGGGCAGAGGTTCGGCGTGCGTGGGGATCGTCGGGATCACTCGGGCAGAGGTTCGGCGTGCGTTGTGGTGGCAGGAGTCACTCGGGCAGAGTTTCGGCGTGGTTTGGGATCGTCGGTTTGACTCGGAGAGAGCCGGGACACCGTGGAAAGACCAGGCAAGGCCTCGGAGTACCACGAGGGGCCTCAGAGTACCTCGAGAGTGCCTCGGGGCAGCGCGGGAGCGTCTCGGGAGCGCTCGGGGAGGCTTCGGAGCACCACAAGGGGGCTCGAAAGGCCTCGGAAGGATCCGAAAGGGGCCGGGAATGCCTCGGAAGGACTTAGAGGGGAAGCCAGAAGGCCTAGGGAGGAAGAGAGAAGTGGGAGGTGTGTGAAAATGAGGAGGGGGAGCCCTCTATTTATAGTGCCAGATTAGGTGCAAAGAGGTCCGTACGGACCTCCCTGGTAATCCAGTATTTTGGTTTTCCTCGATTTGAGGGAATCTGTGATGATGGTGAATATTCTGTAATTATGGTGTCCCCTGAGCAATAAGGTCCGTACGGACCATCTTGCATGCAAAGAGGTCCGTACGGACCAACTAAGCATGAGGGTAATCATTTTCCCCGGGATTTGAGGGAATATTGTGGACTTTAAGAAGATTCAGTAATTATTAAAGCAAAGAGGTCCGTACGGACCATTATTGCTTTTCCAATTTCCTGAAAATTCCCAAAAGGTCCTTTTGTCCCTTTTTATCCCAGAAAGGCTCCTCCCTTGGTTTGGCTGGGGGTTTAGAGAGGGTTTTGAGTGAGAGGGGTTGTCGAGACTGCGTTGATGAGTCTGCGGTGCTTCCCGTGTGTTTGAAAGGGTGTGATCCAGATTGGGGTACTTACAGGGGGCGTCGGGCCCTTTGCCAAGACATCGAGCAATTACATCCAACAATCTCCACCTTGGCGAGCATTCACCCAACCCAACAGAAGATACAAGGAACCAATACCCGAACCACCCCGTGTAGACATCGAACCTCCCCATCTCTAACAGCTATAGATGTGCAACAAATCCAAACAATGCTTGAACTTGTCAGTAGTAACCGGTTTCGTCAACATATCAGCAGCATTCTCCGTAGTGTGAACCTTCTCTAGCACAACCTCAACCATATCAATCAACTCCCGAATCTTGTGAAACCAAACATCAATATGTTTCGTGTGTTGATGATAAATATGATTCTTTGCCAGAAAAATCACGCTTTGACTGTCACAAAGCAACTTCACTCCACCTTGCTGAATACCCAATTCCTTGACCAAACCCCGAAGCCATAAGGCTTCCTTTGCAGCTTCAACCGCTGCCATGTACTCCTCTTCCGCGGTAGACAATGCAATGATGGACTGAATCATAGACCTCCAACATATAGGACCACCTACAAGAGTAAATGCATATCCCTTAGTCAACCTCCTCCGATCCAAGTCACCCGCATAATCTGAATTAACATATCCCACAACAGAAAGCTCCTCACTCTTTTTTCCAAACATGATGCCATAGCCTATAGTGCCCTTCAAGTATCTAAGTATCCACTTAACTGCTTCCCAGTGTTGTTTACCCGGATTCTCCATATACTTGCTAACCACACTAATGGCTTGCGCCAAATTTGGCCTAGTGCAAACCATAGCATACATGAGACATCCCACTGCGCTTGCATAGGGAACCTTCAACATATTCTGAATTTCTTCAGTAGAACTCGGGGAATCTGAGGCAGATAAATTAAAATGACTCGCCAATGGTGTCTTCACAGGTTTTGCATCCCGCATATTGAACCTCTCCAACACCTTCTCCACATAGCCGACTTGAGACAACCACAATCTCCTAGATTTCCTGTCTCGGCGAATCTCCATCCCAAGAATCTTCTTGGCTTCCCCCAAATCCTTCATGTCAAACTCTTTACTCAATAAGGTCTTCAACTGATTGACCTCGTTCTTGCTTCTACCCGCGATAAGCATATCATCCACATATAGGAACAGAAAAATATATGAACCATCATCAAGGCTCTTCACATACACGCAGCAATCATACTCACAATGCTTGTAGCCAATACGTACCATGTAGGAATCAAATCTAGTGTACCACTGCCTCGGAGACTACTTCAGCCCATAAAGTGACTTCTTCAATTTACAAACCAAATGCTCATGCCCGGGCTCCGTGAACCCATGTAGTTGCTCCATGAAAATCTGCTCATCCAACTCACCGTGTAGAAACGCAGTTTTCACATCAATCTGCTCCAACACGAAATCATAGTGAGCTACAAGACCCAACACAATTCGAATAGAAGTGTGCCTGTAAGTACCCAAATCTGGCTCATGCCTTCCGATTAAGTTTCCCAGCAATTCCCCGGACTTTCCTAAAGTTCAGGAGCAATTTGGAAACTGTTCCGAACCTTCTGAGGGGTGAAGGAATTACTTGGAATTATAAATCCACGTTTTCCTTTGGTATAAAAACCCTTCTAGAAAGGCCACCTTGCATGATTCTAGAAAGATACTGAGTCATAATGGATAATGCCGCACGGCTGCATTAGGCTAGAACTCCAAGCCGCACGGCTTTATTAGATGTTGCCAGAGTGCCTATAAATAGAGACCTCCTCTACTCGTTTTAAGGGGGGATTTTCAGTAACCTTACTCTGCTAAAATAACTCCATGAGATTCCAGAGAGCTGAGAGTGATAAAAACCACCTCCCTCCTCTCCAAAACCTCCCAAAGTTGGTCCATTTCCTAGGCAAACTTCAAAGAGCAAGAGGACACCACCATTGGTAACCTCTTTTACCCTTTACCTTTCATTATACTTGTTTTATGTGATATACTTGCTCCTTGCATTTACATATTGCTATATATTGCTTGGTATTTGGTACATTGTCATAAAAGATACTATCTTTAATTATGTAAATCATATATCCCCTTTCCCCTCATCACATAGGATCCATGGACGATCCAACCCAAGGATGAACAAATAAGACCTCATAAAAGGCTTGTTCTAGGGTGGATCTCTCACATGGTGATGTGAAAAGTAGCATCCCTTGCACTTAAACATCATCTTTACATATAAAGTTGCATCCTTTGCATCAAAAATGATATCTTTGCATTAAAGTAGCATCCTTTGCTCTCAAAATGACATCTTTATGCATCCTTTGCACATAATATGCCATTTTCATACGTAAAGTTGCATCCTTTGCATTAAAAATGTTTTCTTTATATCAAAGAAGCATCCTTTGCAACCAAGTAGCATCCTTAGCATGCAAAATTCCATCTTTTTCATTAAAAATGTCATTTTTAGTTTAGAATGCATCCTTCATGTCACTCATGGTTGGATCTCTCTTTCCTAGGATTGCTTAGTGACCTTCCTAAGGCACGAAAAGCATAGGAAGAGCATAAAGATCCAATCTTTATACCCTTCCCCTAGTCCCCTTTAGTATTTGATGCATCCTTGGAACGGGCCGATGTAAAGATCCCATCTTTACGTCGTTTCTTTCATTAAAGGTGCCATAATCCCTTTAGAAATGAATAAGGCTTGAACCCTATATCTCCGATTATCACTTGAGACGAGCATAATAGTCCCTACACAAGCTCAATCGTCTCAAGGTGTAGGATTGATGGGCTAAGGATATTCCTTTCTAAAGAACCTCACTCTTGGACCATAAGAGAGAGTCCTTCTCTCGATCACACATGACCCAAGGTCAAATAGTGATGATCACAAGTCCAAGATGAGGACAGGATCAAAGTCCCGAACACATAAAAATCCAAGGAATCCCGAGCGATAACTAACTAAATGGTTTATACGTCCAGAAGACAACTTGGAACATTCCCCCCCCCCCTCTCTTCAACACATGCACACAAGAAAGCACGCAAGCAAGCACGAAAAATGGAATCTTGGGAGACTTGCTTCGGCAAGGCACCTTGGGTGAACGCCAAATGTTCTTTCCAAGGGGTAACTTAACCTCCGGACCCTAATTCCTTTTTTTCAAAGTTTTTAGGAAATCAAAATGGCGTGGCGACTCCGTTTTTCAAATTAAACCGGATGTTTTCAAACTCGAGTTAATCCAAATAAAACACAAAAAAATATTTGGGCCCCCACATTCACATTGCCCCACAACAGGCGAAAAAATCTCATTATAATCCAACCCCTCTCGCTGCGAGTACCCCTTTGCTACCAACCGAGCTTGAACTTTTCCTCCTCTTTTTCTGATACTTCTTTTTCACGCTTGAAAACCCACTTGCAACCAATAGCACGCTTCCCTTTAGGAAGCTCCACCAAATCCCATGTATTGTTCTTGTACAATGACTCCATCTCCTCCGCCATAGCCGTTACCCACTTATCCTTTTCCGGACTGTTTATAGCCTCCTTAAAAGTACTTGGGTCTCCACTACTAAGAACAAGAACATATGAAGCCATGTCTTCAAACCCATTCCTGACCGGTGGTTTGATTACCCTCTTAGGTCTCCCAACTAAAGTACTAGCCCTTTTCCTGTGTAGTTACCTCTGAATCCAGAAGAGTGAGATCTGTATCAGCTTCATCCTCATGTAACTCCACCTCAATGACCTGCTTCTCGCTCCTTTTGCTTTCTGGCACCTTCTCCTTATCATCTTGAGTACACTTCAACATAGCCTTTTCATCAAAAACTACATCCCTACTGATCACCACCTTGCTTAACTTGGGATCCCAAAGCTTGCATCCTTTCACACCTATTTCATACCCGAGAAAGATACACTATTTTGACTTTGGGTCAAGCTTCGACCTCTCTTCAACAGGAATATGCGTATAGGATGGACACCCAAACACCCGGATATCGGTGAAGTCTACCTCATTACCCGTCCATACCTCCTCCGCAAATCTGTTATCCAAAGAGACTCTAGGTGATCTGTTTATCAAGAAACATGCCATACTCACCGCATCAGCCCAAAAGTTCTTCGCCAACCCTGCATTGAATCGTAGACACCTAGCCCTTTCTGCAATGGTTCTATTCATCCTTTCAGCCATACCATTTTGCTGTGGTGTCTTGCGTACTGTGTAGTGCCTCTTGACTCCATGCTCTCTACAGAACTTCTTGAACTCGCCATTTGTGTACTCTGTCCCATTATCACTTCTCAAACACTTGATTTTTCGCCCCGTTTGATTTTCCACATTAGCTTTCCACACCTTGAACTTCTCAAAAGTTTCTGACTTGTGCCTCATGAAGTAAACCCAAACCTTCTTAAAAAAACCATCAATAAACATCACGAAGTAATAATGTCCACCCCTTGATTCTATTCTAACCGGCCCCCACACATCTGAGTGAACATAATCGAGAATGCCCTTTGTCGTGTGTTTACCCATCTTGAATTTCACCTTGTTCTGCTTTCCAAGAACACAATACTTGCAAAACTCAAGTTTACAAGTCTTTACACTCTTCAACAACTTTCTTTTATGAAGTTCATTCATCCCCCTTTCACCCATGTGGCCAAGCCTCATATGCCATAAAGGGGCATCAGTATCAACCTCAGACTCAACGGATGTGACTCCACCTACAACCGTGCTTCCTAGCAACCTGTAAATGTTCTTAGAGCCCTTTTCACCCTTCATCACAACCATAGCACCCTTAACTACTTTCAATACTCCACCTTGTGCTTTATAGGTCATACCGTTAGCATCCAAGATACCCAATGAAATCAAATTTTTAGAAACCTCTGGTACATGTCTAACATCACATAACGTTCTAACTACACCATCATACATCTTAATTCTTATAGTTCCTATGCCAGCAATTTTACATGTAGCACCATTACCCATAGTAACTATACCAGAATTAACTGACCTATAGGTATCGAACCAATAACGATTCGCCGTCAAATGAAACGAACATGCCGAATCTAGAATCTAGCAATCTGTCGGGTGCTCCACAGCTGTTGAAGTCATGAGCATGTCACCATCCACGTCCTCTGAGCAATCTTCAACCACATTAACTGACTTTGAAGAGCTTTCTTTACCTTTACCGTTCCCCTTTTCCGAACAATTCTGCCTCTTGTGTCCCTTCTGCTCATACTTGAAACAATTCCCCTTATACTTCTTCCTTGACTGCGAACGGGAATTCTGCCTCTGCGAACTATCCCGGAACTGGGCTCTCCCACGTTCCTAATTCTCCTTCACAAATTACCCCTCGCCCGGAGGTTCATCAACGGACTTCTTCCGTTTGAAAAGCTAGAAGAGCTTCTGTGACCAGTTGCAATTCCACAGTATCCTTCCCCCAAGTCAACGTAGTAATAAGGTTTTCGTATGTCGAAGAAGTTGGCAACGAATTCAACAGCATCAATGCCTTGTCCTCCTCCTCAAACATTACATCCACCCTAACCAAATCATTGAGTATTTGATTAAACGTGTGGATATGGGATTCAAGATCCGAACCCTCTGCCTTCATAAGCCCATACAGTCGTTGCTTAAGATGCAACTTCGACAACGATTTTGACATATACCTGGCCTCCAAAATCTCCCAAACCTTCGTCGGTGATTCCTCATCAATCACATGATACACCACCTCATCCGCAAGGCACTGTCGTATTGAGGATACAGCCCTTTCTTGCAACTCCTTCCATGGACCTTCTTCGATATCAGCGGGTTTAGTCGAATGTCGAAGAACCTTTCCCAAGCCTGCTTGAACCAGAAAATCCTTCACCCTCTTTTGCCACAATGCAAAGTTTCCATGCCCATCGAATTTCTGAACATCGAACTTCACGGTGATAGAATTAACCCCAGCTATCACAGCCGTGCTCTGATACCAGTTGTTGTACAATTGCAGCGGAAGCCAATTGAACAATAACCAAGAACACACACAAACAAGCAATTGAGAAATCGAAAGAGAAAGAGATGTAATTGGGGTTTTGAACTTTGCCTCTGTATTATTATGTGCAATGTCTCATATGATTACATAGGGTTACAATCTCTACTTATATCTCTACTTATATGATACAAACCCTAGCCTAACCAGGACCAAAATAACACAGAAGCCCGTAGGCCCAAACCCCTCCCCCCCCCATCACGCCAGGCGCCCGCCCCAGACATCCCAGGCGCCCACCTGGGCCTTGACAAGCCTCGGCCAAACCTTCTGGACTCGAGGCACTCGCCCAGCCCTGCACCATGCACCCACCTCAAAGCTGCTGCCCACGCCTCAGACCTACTGCCTTCCAGGCGCTCGCCTCGGCCAGCATGGGGCACCCGCCTCGCGACGGAGAATTGAGTCATACCATACCGCGGAGGGCACTGGGCCCTTTGCCAGGACATCGAGCAATTACATCCAACAGTATACGACTAATAACATTCGGCGTGATTATAAGATATATGTATGTAATGACTTAAATCTCAAATAGTGAATATAAAATTACCTTTTAACGTTTTATGTTGTCTGGTATAGTGGTCATATTGTATGTTTACGAATCCCTTAGATCATGGAGATGATTGAGGCGTAAGGGTCTCCGCATTTGTAAGAGACGGTTACAGATACGACGTGTATAGACACATGTTTTGTTTGCTCGAGGTCGCCTGATTATTCGAGGCAACCTGAATTCATGCCGTGGCTAGACAAAAATTGCTTACGTAGGAGGGCATATGTTGGACGAATCTAGGTCGGGACCAAGGGAGGTCATACAATGAGCTTGATCGACTGATCTTTGCAGGTGGGCCGGTAGGATTGCAACAATTGGGTAGGCCCATTCATTTGTTGTATATTTGTAATGATCAAGATGTCGGGCTTTATACATTGGGTCTGACCCGTCACTTTTATTCCGTTTAGTGGCCCCCAACTTTCTGGGTTGACTTTGTCGGAACAGGAAGTTCATAGAAAAATTTGTGTTGACTTATGTAGTGCACCGGTGGAGGGTCGACTTAATAGATGTAGGTCGCTCTCGAAGATTGACTTTTGGTGGTTGGATACGCTGTTTAATGAGACGTAATTTCTGCATAAATGGGATAGTTCTGGCGATTGGACAACTGCATTGGGAACTGGCGTTGAGCCTTTATTCCGACATTAAAACATTTGTGTCTCCAACCCTTTCCAATTCAGGCAAGTAAAATGAGTGGTATATAAGGAAGGATTCCAAACCTTTCCAAACTTTTCAATCTTCCCCTTTTTATTCAGCCATGGCTAGAACCTTTGGCTTCGAGATAGGGGCTAGATATGGGTATAATTGTGTTAACCTTAGGATTTACAAACGATCAGAGAGCCCATGGAGAGAACTGACCAGAGAGGAGTGTATCACCATTTTACATAGGTGAAGTTTGTTTTATGGCGAGATAGATGTTCCCCTAGGTGAGAGCATGGGGAATTTGGAGGCGGATGATCCAGGGATTATTCGCTTTCATCTCTTCAATAAGTTAATCGATCACCTTATCATCTTCTATATTAAGTCCAACAAACCACCTTTCCCTCGTGAGAGGTTACCATTCCAATGAGAATCTAGGTCGCCCTTAGATAGTTCGAAACATACTTCAACTAGGTCTGATTCCCCTATTTCAGTGTCTTCTGTAGATATGGTAGATCAACAACCTTCAAACATACAACGTCGATCTCCTTCGGGAATATCGAAGACAAATTTTGCTCGATCGTGGTGCCAGGCCGTAACAAAAGGGGGTATGTGGCCCCCCAAGCTGGCCATTGGGAGGAAGAATGTTGAGTCCCGCATTAAGATCCTTCATGATTTTTTTGAGGTGCCCCGTGATGATTTTTATCTAACCCACTTTACTGAGAGGCAGAGGAAGGCCCAATCTTGGATCCATTGGGGATTGAGCAAAACCAATGTAGCCTTCTACTACAGCCAGTTTGAGGCCGGCCTACGTCTACCCCTTGACCCCTTCATTTGTGAATTTCTTGAGTGTTTGGCCATTGTCCCCATGCAATTGGGCACCAACACAGTTAGGGTACTTATATGATTTGCCATGGTGAGTAGGTTTGTGGGGTATGAGCTATGTATGCACGTATTTAGGAGATTTTTTAAGGTATTTATGAACGAGAAGACTTTCGGGTTTAGTACCCCTGTAAAGGCCAAGGCCCCCAAACTATTCATCAATTAGCCCAATAAGGTTTCTGGGTGGAACAACCATATGATTCTTGTTGAGAGTAGAAATGGATGGGAGTTCCCTTTGCCCAAGGCAGATACGGTACCTATGAAGGAGGAAGATTAATGGGTCCCAGAGTGGAGCATTGAGCTCACTCATAGGTTGACGCTGGTGGCTCGGAGGAGCACCATAAGCTGGGCCATATTAGGGTCGGACAAGGACTTCTTCAGCCAGGCTGGGATGATGTTGGATGGAGATAGAGAAGTAGCCCCTCTTGTCCCAATAATCAGAAGCCTTAGATACTCGGACTGGTGATTCATGAGAGGGAAAGGTTTGAATCCCAGTGTCACTTTGCAAAAAGAAACTGGGCCACTACAAAGGCCTTTTCCATTATGGTGGATAAGTACTTATACCATTATTTTTATAATTTTTTCATCACTTTGCTCGCATACTTCTTTGCTAGCCATCTTCTTTTTTATCGTGCGGTTCTTACCCCACAACAAGAAGCGCCAATGAGTAGGATTGTGGACCTGGGTGATAGGAGGAGGAACAAGAAAGCACATAGAGCTGCCAATGCTCATGCTAGCAGGGAGAAGGAGGCAATGGATCGAAATGCCTTGCTCCCTAAAGAAAGAGTTGGAATGATCCCCGTGGATGGGACTGTGCAAGTTGATCCCATTGAGCATCAACCTCAGGTGGAGTTGTATGGAGGTGAGGGGGAAGTCGACGTGTCGACTGAGAATGTATCGGGCTCTGAGCCCAGGCAAAGCTCAACGGGGGTAGATCCCCACAACATTGTTGACCTAGAGCTCGATGTCGACGAGCTAGAAGAGATTGAGGTCGACCCACCACGTAGTCGACTCAAGAAGAGGTCACGTACCGAGCTGGTCTCTAATCACGCTGGAACTTCTAGGGTGGCCAGTTCTACCTCTAGCCCTCCTCCCCCCAAGCTCCTTCTGCTAGAAGCACTGAGGAGGTGCAGGAAGTTGTTGAGAAGATCAGTGATGTCCCTCCCCTCACGGGCATCAATTCATTAAGCCACAAATATCCAGAAATGGGATTGGGTCAAGTCATTATAAGGAGGGCCGCTGATCGGGATCTGCTGGACCAATTAATTGAGGAGGGTCTTAGGGCTAAGGAGTACAGCGATAGGTCTGGCCTGCTCACTTCCGAGGTACCACTTCTCAATTTTTTGTTTCATTTGATCGTAGTTATTTTGGTCGTCATTGTTCTGACTGTCTTCTTTTTGTCGTGTAGTCCCTTGCCCTGACGGAGCAAGCTAAGTGCAGGTGGCGGGCTGCCATTGAAATGGAGCAGATTGCCTCTGCCAACTAGTCCAGAAAGGCGAGGGAGGCTGCTAAGCTTAGGCAAAAAATGAAGGACTCTGATTCCCAATGCCGAGCTTTGCAGGCCGCCCACTTCAGTGCTGAGAAGGAGAGGGATGACGCTTTGGCCACCATGATGATTGCTAAGGAAAAACGTTCTTCTTCAAACCCAAGTGGATTATTGAGCTTTGACTAAGGCTGCTCTGGAGGAAGAAGCAGCTCTTACCAAGCAGAAGAAGACAAGGCTTGAAGAGGAGGTAGGAGAGCTCTCTGAGATGGTCCAGGATCGCAATAATCAAATGATAATATATGAGCGAGGACCAGCAGGCAGCCCGAGCTAGATGGGAGGAGGAGGCCCAAGCTAGGGAGAAGGCTGTCGTCGAGCAGTTTGAAAATAGTGATGTGTGCTATAGCATCATCGTGTCCCGAGTTAGGGACTTCTTTGATGTCAGGCGCCAGCACATGGCACGACGAGCCTTGGTAGATCCCTTAGTCGAGCTACCTATTGAGAAATTAGCCTAATGGTCCTTTGTCGATCGATATGATGAGGCAGCTCATACGGGTCACTCCCTTGTGCCCTACAATGAAAATGACATAGCTGTCATAGCTACGAAAGACGCTGAGGACGGACTTGAGCCTTGGGTTTCCCTATCAGCAAAGCCCAATAACTTCAATTCTACACTCCAAGAGCTTGAGGAGGCTGATGAGGTTTATGAAATCATCCAAAACCAAGTGTTCCAAGAGGTCGAGCACCAGGAGCAGCAGCAGCCAGGGCAAGGGTAGGAGCAGGGGCAAGAGAACCATGATGAAGATCATCAAGATAGATTCCCTTAATTTATGTTTTTGTAATGAACAAGTCTCAAACAATTTTTTACTCATTTATGCCTTGGATCGATTTGGGAGGCATTTTAACTTGCAATATTTTGTACTTTGGCAAGTCCTGGCCCGCTTTTGGGGGACTTACGATTTATATGCTAGTTGGTTTGAATCATTTTTGTCTGATCCATGTTTTTTTATTCTTCTGTCGAACTAGGTTAAGCAAGGGATCGACCAAAGCCTTAGTCGGATCAATTTTGCAAAACGAGATTGACCAAGGCTTAGGTCGAACCTATTTAAGAACGAAGCTGACTAAGATTTTAGTCGAGCTTGTTTAAGTACGAAGTTGACTAAGGTTTTAGTCGAGCTTGTTTCAGAAAGAAGCTGACTAAGGTTTTTGTCGAGCTTGTTTAAAAATGAAGCTGACCAAGGTTTTAGTCGAGCTTATTTAGGTACGAGACTGACTCAAGACTTCAGTCAAACCTGTTTAAGAACGAAGTTGACTTAGGACTCTGGTCGAGCCTGTTAAATATTTTGAGATCGACTAAGAGTCGGACCTGAATTAAATATGTTGCAATCATAACATGGTAATGTGAATAGAACTTTGGGGGGTCCCTTTTTATTGCTAAAGTGGATCGTTACATAAAGATCTCAATCAAAAATAATATTTAACTAAGTGGCTAGCATGCCAAGGATGCTTTAGCTCGTCGCCTCCCGGATGGCCAATCATGTAGGTCCCCTCTTTAACAACCCTTGTAACAATGTAGGGTCATTCCTAGTTTGGAGACAATTTGTTCTGTTCAGCTTTCCATCCAATTACCTCGATCTTCCGTAAGACGTAGTCCCCCACATTAAAATACTCTTTTTTACTTTCTTATCGTGATACCCCTTAGTTTTCTATTTGTAATTGACCATCCTAAGTTGGGTAGTCATCCGTTTTTCCTCCAGTAGGTCCAGGTCGATCAATCTGTTGGAGTCATTTTGATTCTAATCAAACAAAGCTACCCTTGTTGTAGGAATTCGTAGCTTGGCACGTGCTATGGATTTCGACCGAAACGTGAGAGCAATTGGGGTTTCCCCGGTAGGCCCTCGTGTGGTTGTGCGGACTGCCCAAAGTGCAATGGGTAGTTTGTCCAACCATCTGCCAGCTTGTCCAATTAGATCCTTACTTAGGGCTGTCAACACTAATTTATTAGCCGCTTCTGCTTGCCCGTTACCTTGGGGATAGGCAACTGTTAACTTCCAGTGTTTGACTCCCAATCTCTTCATCTTTGTTTCAAAAGCAATTGAAAATTGTAGCCTGTTGTTCGAAACAATTGAGTGTGGCACCCCAAAGCGACACCAAATGTAATCGTGGATGAAGTTGATGGCTTTTTCATCTTTGATTTTTTATCAAGGTTTTGCCTCAATCCACTTGGTGAAGTAGTCAATAGCCACGATCACATAATTGTAATTTCCATGGGTGGGTGGGAAGGGTCTGATCAAATCTACCCCCCACATGTCGAACAGCCAAGCTGCAATCACAGGTTATTGCTCGGTGGTTGGGAGCCTTGGTAGGTCGCCATATCTTTGGCATTTTTCACACTTCTGGACGAACTCACGAGCATCTTCCCTTATATGAGGCTAATTATACCCTAACATATGTATCTTGTCTGCCAAAGTTCTGTCCCCCGAGTGTCCTCCACAGATTCCACAATGCACTTCAAATATGAGTTGAAAGACCTCTAGAGGGTGAACACACCTCAAAAATGGCTTGATGAAGGACCTTCTGAACAAGGCATCCCCATATATGGTAAACCTAGGATATTTCTTCCTTATCAATCTTGCCTTTTGCTCATCTTCCGATAGCTCGCCCGTTTTGATGTAGGTCCTTACCTCATCAATCCAACACTTAGATCCATTGACCAAGCATATAAACTACACTCTTTCGTATGTTGGTTGCTATAATTACTAGTTTGGTTGACCATGCTGATCGTCTGAAGTGGCCAACTTGGAGAGTAGATCGGCCAATTCATTTTCTTCACGGCCTACCCTCTGTATTTCCCAAAATTCCAGGTCTTGGATTAGCCTTTTCAGTAGCTTGCAATATTTGATCAGAACTGGATTAAGCACTTCATAATCTCATTTGACTTGATGCACAATCAGTTGGGAGTCATAGTAAGCAATGATCTTGGTCGCCCCAAAACATCTAGCATATTCAATTGCCACAATCAAGGCCTCATACTCGGCCTGGTTATTGGAGGCTTGAAATTTGAACCTTAGAGCTTCTTCAAATGCCCTACCACTTTCTGGCTCTATCAATACAATTCCAGCTCCACTAACATTCTTTGTAACAGATTCGTTCGAGTAAAACTCTCCAGCAATCATCGGGTAAACTCACTGGCTATTGGCTTGATGGCTCTTTCCCCTTCAAGCCCTTTCTTGGAGTAGTCTCTATGTTATCCTCTTTTGTGAACGTAAGAACGACCAAAAAATCAACAAGTGGTTGGGCTTGTATGTTTTTTGGAGGCCTATACTCGATGTCGAACTCTGTAAACTCTATAGACCAGTTGAGTAGTCGACCTGAGCTTTCAAGTTTATGGAGTATCTTCCTCAATGGGGCATTGGTTAGCACGACAATGTAGAAACTGCTCGATCTCCGACTGATAGGTAGACATACAAGTTTTCCCCTTGAAACGGGCTACTAAGCAATGGAGGAGCGGCGAGTATTCCTTGAGCTATTGGATTGACGAGGAACATTCGGCCGTCTACTCAAAGGCTTTCGTCCCGCTCAAAGTTTTGAAGAAGGGGAGACCTCTCAACCGACTTGTCTATAAAACGACCCAAAGCAAATGACCCTACCATTCAAGCATTGAACTTCCTTGATGCACGTAGACTCCCGATTTCAATTAAGGCTTTGATCTTCTCTCGGATTGGCTTTAATACCTCTCTGTGATGCCATAAAGCCCAAAAATTTGCAAGCTTCCACCCCAAATACATACTTGCTCGGGTTTAGATCGATTCATGTCATTTGCCCGTAGATTGGAGAATGTTTCCCTTAGGTCGACTACATGACGACCAGACTTGGTTTTGATGACCATGTAGTCAATGTAGGCCTCCATGTTTTGGCCAATCTGACTAGTAAAGACTCTATTTACCATTCTTTTATAAGTTGCTCCGGCATTCTTTAAACCCCCAAATGGCATCTTGGTGTAGCAATAGACCCCTCCTACTGCTTGGAAGGTTGTTTTCTCGATATCATCCTTGTGCATTATGATCTGGTGGTAGCACGAGTAAACATCAAGAAAACTGAGGGTGGCATGTCCAGCAATTGAATCGACAAACTTGTCTATTCGAGGAAGGGGGTAACTGTCCTTGGGGCAAGCAAAGTTTAGGTCTGTGAATTCGACACACATCCTTCACTTCCCATTAGCTTTTTTAACCATCACCACATTACCTAGCCAAGTGGTGTAGGATGCTTCCTTAATTAAACATGCACTGAGAAGTTTGTCTACCTCTTGCTTGATAGCTATTTCCTTGTCACGAGCAAAGATCTCAGTTTCTGGCTTTTGAATTTCATGGTAGGGATGACATCAAGGTGATGCACGACGATCTCTTCCTTGACTCCCCTCATGTCTTCTACTTTCCATGAAAAGACGTCCGTACTTTCTTTTAACAAATCAGCTATCTCAACCTTTTCTTCTGGTGACAACTGTCTACCTATCTTGATTTTCTGCTCGGGGTAAGATAGGTTGACTTCTATTTCTTTCAGCTCATCCACTGGCTCTAGCTCCGGGCCATCTCTAAACTGTAGGGTCTCAATGATAATCTCTCTGACCCTTTTCCTTTCTTTTGCACCTAAGTGTGGAGCTTCTGCCTCAATCATATCATCTAGCTCGATAGTTACTTCCCCACTGGTGGCCCCAGAGTTTTGGTTGACTTGGAGGAATAGGTCACCAATGGTGATCTGGTCGATCAAAACTGTATCTGTTGTGGCCCGTTTGCTTTCTGAGGGACGTGTCGACTCAACCATGACTAATTTATGTGAGGGATAGGTCGCCTCTTCTAGCATTAAGTCAATTTCTTCCTCCACACACTGAATTGGGGCTAACCTGGAAGTCGTTGTGACAGACTTTGAAATTTTCCAGCTAGCTTCTGGAGTGTTTATATCTAACTCCCTCATTTTCTTGGATCGAAGCACGTGATATAGGTACTCCCTAGTCATGCATGGTGGGTAAATTGATCATTTGATGAGGGATGAAGGGCACCATTCCTAGGGCGACATGTCCAGGTATTCCTAGTATAGCATGGTAATCACTTATAATGTCAATTACTATAAATGTTACCTTAGCTATGGTCCTCAAGGGATGTTGTCCAACATCCAGATCTAGCTCTATTTGACCCTTGGCATCAACCTTCTGGTTGGTGAAGCCCTAAAGTCGACCCGAGTACGGTGACAACCTGACGTCTGTCAGACAGATATCTAGGAATGTTTTGTAGTAGAGGATGTCTTTGCAGGCTCCCGTGTCGACCAAAATTCTGCTTGAGGTACAGTCATCAATGAGTGCTGGAATGACCAAAATATGTTCCCTTGCTGTCGTTCTAGCTGCCAGCTCGTATGGGTAGAAACTGATCACGTCATCCGGTACACAACTCCTAGGTGGGACATATAGAGCCTTATTCAATTGGAAGATCTTATGCTTAAGTGCGGTATTGCTTGTTTCCTCAGCTATTACCCCCAATGTCAATCTAGGCTGCCTTGGCTCTGGTACCCCTCTGAATGGTCGATCTCCCCCTGCAGGATGATCTCCCTTCACAAACCTGTCCAACCTGCCTTCATTCACCCACTTTTGATTGATCCTTTTCAAACTCATACGCTCCTCCGTTGTATGTCTAGTGTCTTTGTGGTACTTGCAATACTTGCCATTGTCCCTCCTAAACTTATTTTGGGTGTTCATGGGGGCTGGAGGACCTAGGTCGACTGTATTCATAATCTCAATCTGACTGACAGTAAGGGGGTAAAGCTTTCAGGGACTCTCTCAGTCGTCCTAGTTCTGTTTTCCCCTTGTTGTTGTTGTCAGTCTTGGTTGATCCCCCTTTGGTCAACTCACTAGCCTCATATAACTCCATGAGTTGATGCATCCAGTTGATTGACCGCGGAACTAAGTCAGTGATGCACCTGTTAAGGTGCTGGTAATGCCTTACAGAGCGCATCATCCTCAGAAGAGACCAAACACATAATGGCCTCAAAGTGTTACATGTGGTTCAAAGCATTGGTCGTGCCAGAATATTTTTCTAGTGCGGGCAACTTGAACCCTGCGGGTGGACCTTTGTCGAGCATGCCCTTAGCCAAGGTTCGAAGAGTACAATTATTTCGTTCGACCTTGCCATATGTTGCTTTTCGACCTGCCTCCATATCATCTAACCTTATTTTCAGATTGAGAAGCTCCCTAACATCCAGGTCACCTCTCGGATGGGAGATGGAATTGGACTTCTGTCCCTCCTCTTGGTGGTGCTCCCTTCTAGAGTGTATCCTCTTCCTTTCATCTCTTGGGGGAGTCCTTTCTCTCTTATCTCTTCTGTGAAGTGATCAATCTCCTCTTGGGGGTGACCTACGCTGAACTCTCTCAGCCTCGAGCTGCCTTCTCTAAGCTAAGTCGGCTTCTTGTTCCCTTTGTTGGTTGAGCCTGTCCCTCAGGTCGCCAGTCCCATCAACTGTGATATGGGTGGGGGGAGGCCAGTCACTCCTCCTTGTCAAGCCAAAATGAATGACTTGTTTTAATACCGCAAGTGTACGGTGTGTATGTAGTATAGAAAGGGGCAAATGTGGGTCGAATCCCACGAGTACAGGTTTACTATGTATAAAACTTGCTTTATGTAAGTAATAAAAAAATTGATAGGGGGAAATTTGTTTTTGTTATGAATGTCTAGATTAAGGTAAAATACTCTAAATTTAAGTAAACTGTATAAGATGAAGATATTCTCGGGATTGAAACTTGAACAACATATATTCATAAAGTAATCATGATTTAAATAAAAGTTTCATCAAAAATCAAGTATGGTACATTATATTTGTATTACTTCTCGTGATCAAGCAAGTAATACTCGTATTCTCTACTAATTGTTGCCTATCTATCGATGGTTCATACATTAGTAAAAATCCATTAATTTTATAATAAATACACGTACTTTCCAATAAAGGATCATCCCTATGCCATTAATCTACTCTCGTGATTAATAGTAACTAGTTTACTTCATACGATTTAGTAAATAGAGATTTACGGCTAATTACTTCTCTCGATTTACTAGAAACATATAACTAATGGTGTCTCCAATTTATAGGCTTTAAAAGTGATATAAAGAAAATTGTTTTTAAAATGAAAATGAAAAAAAGCATGATTATAAATATTAGCATACGAGGTTGAGTTTTCAACCCCAATAATTTGGGAGATTACACACAAAACATATTGATTATTGCAACAATAAAAGATGAATAAGACATGAAAATAAATATAATAGGGATGAGAGATACTTATTAACAATGAATTAGGAAGGAAATAGCTGAGAATAATATTCAATAACTTTAACTCTTCAACTTCAGAATTTTGCTTAAAAACGCCAAATTAATTCTCAAAACATGGAAATAATTGATGTTATGGAATTACAAAATGAATTATAGTATGTTTATAACTATTTATGGATGTTTTCTGATATATCTAGATGTGCCTAACACTGATGAAAAATGTCCTATATATATGCATTTGGATAAAAGGTTGGGACTCTTACAAAAGCTATCTTGAAAAAGCACCTTTATAATATGGCAACAGTAAGTTCACGGTCGTGCGTTATGACTTGCACGGCCGTGCAAGGCCTGGCGAAATTTTTCTCTATCTTTCTATGAATCAGCACGGCCGCTCGAGATTCAATGCTCGGCCGTGCAAGGCCTGTATTGGGCTGGATCTTTATTTTCCTTAACCAAAATGATCTCCCTTTCTTTGGGTTCCTCTGTTCTTGGGCTATTGATTATATAATTGAGGAAAGATTAAAGTTGATTGAGAAGGATAAATCAACAAAAGATTAAAGAATTTCAGAGAAAAAATGCCCTTGGGTCGGACTTGATAGAGAAAGATTGAAAAAAAGAGTGTTTGAAATGAATTGGGACTGCTGAATTAAATAAAAAGAAATGCAAACTAAGTTAAGAAAGAAAAACTAACTAAGTTAAGAAAAAAAACTAAACTAAAAAAAACAAATGAAAATAGAATACCCCCCCACACTTGAGGTAGACATTTTCCTCAATATTTTAAGGACATTAGAAGAAGGGGGGTGAAGAAAAAAAAACTTACTGAAATGGTGGAGGTGGATCTCCGAGCGTAATTGATGATACTACCTCAATCGGGTCCTAGTTTGGCAATAAATTTCAGTTGTAAACTCATTTGCATCGATTCTATTAGGTCCCAAATGGTAGGAATCAGGCTAGAGGGGGGGGGTGAATAGCCTGTTTAAAACTTTTTACTAAAAACACTTAGGCTTAGAAAATATTTGAAGGTAAAACACTCACTAACCGATTAAGATATTTTGCACAACAAATTTTTCGGTTAGACAAGTATAGAACCGGTAAGTGAGTTCCAAAAGCCAGTAAGTTAAAACTTATGCAACAAAACAAGGACAAATTTTATCTTCCAGTAGGACAAACAAGTTATGCAGTAAGTTGATTCAATAGGTTGTGACCAGTTGAGAGATTATCAACTAGTTACAACAACATAACAATAAATGAACAAACTCACAAAGAAATGACACATGGTTTGAAGAGGTTCACAATGTTAAATAACTGCTACGTCCTCTACCAAGTTTGATCAGAACTTGGATTTTTGAAAGTGCACTACTATATTAATGGTTCCTATCTATTACAAGTTGCAAGCCAATGATTGAAGGCTGCCAAAGTAAAGGTGACCACTAACGGATCATGCTACAATAATGACCAGGTGTTTTCTAGAGATGTGCTCACAAGTTGAGCTGATTTCTCTAGGGTGTTGTGTGTGAATCAATTAATGTGTTCCATGAATAATCTAGTAAGGGAACACTACAGTATTGATTGAGGTGCTCAGTGTTTAAGTCCTACAGAGATGTCTAGTGAATAATGGGACTTGCTTTGAATGCTTTGAACTAGTAGATTTGCAGGTTGGTAGTTCAGAGCAGCTCACTCTCAAAGATCATAAATGCACCAACCTTCTTCAATGCTCCGAGGAAACTATTTATAGTGAACTTTGAAAAGGAGCCGTTGTCTTTGAAGAGGTTGTAATGATGACTTGGACTGGCAGGCGTTAAATGAGAAGATCCTTGCATTAAATGCCTGAGATTGGATAGAGAGGATTTCCACAGATTAGTTGGGGCGCTGTGAGTACTGGTTACTTTGACATTCTCTAAGAAGGTACTGATTTGTTGCAGAGATGTCATGTCAGCATGCTTGCTTTACCAACTTTAGCTAAAGTTGATGGCTTGGTAGTTGGGGGCAATTAATGCTCGGTTAGCTGAAGGATGCTTGTGGGAGAAGCTTAACCGGTTAGATAGGTAAAGGGGCCCTGACCGGTTGGTCAGTGCAACGGTTAGGCAAGGTGACCGGCTAGGTGTCTTACCGGTTGGATGTTCAACCGGTTAGAGAAGCTTCATACCAAGTAACTCACAAACTGATGGAAATTCTCAGGTCTTCAAGTCTTCAAAGCTTGAGAAAATTACATAATAAAAACACTGGCACATGCACTAAGGGGACCTAACATACATAGAAAAATTCTATTTGATCTAATTAAATTAGGGGTCCACATTAATGCTTGTTATGATTGGGATTAAGCAATTCTAAACTTAAACATATATTTGACTAACAATCTCCTCCTAATTGCTTAAGTCCAATCATCCTAGGCAGCATCTTTTTAACTTAGTAAAAGAATGATAAAGAGTATGTCTATTAGATATATCATTCCCTAAGTTAAAAGACAACTTGATGCTACCTAAGTAAGCTTACAAACAAACTTAAAGCTTAAAGGAAACTTCAAAATAAAACTCTTGAAAAGATTTTGAATGAGACCTGCAAAATGAAATGGTTAGTAGCATTTGGAACATTCAAAATGATTAAAAACAAAGGAATTCAACAAAACACAAAGTTTAAGGGTAAGAGATTTCTCATTAGATTGCAGACCGGTGACTGATAAAGAAAGACAATATCTCATCGGTTACATTCTCAAGATGCGTCGGCTGGAGGACTTGCTGGGTCTTCAATCGGTGAGGGAGCAGCATCTGAGGATTTGGCTTTCTTCGATCTCTTCTCCTTCTTCTTTTCTTTCTCATCTCTCTTCCTTTTCTTCCTTTCTTCTCTAACCTTCATAAGAACCTCATTTTTGGCCTTAACTTTAGCCAACTCTAATTCTAGCTCACGATTCTTCTGCTGGCAACGGCTAAGGGCTTCAGCTGACCGTTTGAGCTCATCAATAGACCGGTCCAAAATAGCTTGTCCAGAAATTTGTTGTTCACAGAGAGATTTGTTGGCATAATGAGCTTCATCAAGTTGGAGTAGGAGGTTTCTGATGTTAGCATCTCTGGCATTTATTTCTGCCATAAAATTGCCAAGAGACATAGCAACACTAGTGCTCAAATGCTCAAATCTTCTCTCATCCTCCTCCTGATTGGACTTAACAAAAGACTTTGCCAATTCGGAATTTACTTCAACAAAACTTTGGAGCATGGCCTCATGAAGTTCAACCAGGTCTTGAGCAATAATTGGTACATTCGAGATCATCGGTTGAAGGAGGCCGGTGTAGGAGCAGGCTGAGTAACCGGTTGGGATTCCGGTAAGGGAGCATCGGTAAATGGAGTAACCGGTTGGGGAGCTAGTGAAGGAGCATCGGTAAGAGGCCTATCGGTAAGCGGAGAAGATGGATCGGTAAGTGAGACAGTTGAGCCGGTTGGAGGATCGGTAGATGAATCGGTAAGTAAAATCACAGGAGGCTGACTGGTTCTTGACACATCATCGATTAGGGATATCACAATTTCTTCATCCGTTAACTCAGAAGGTGAACCAGGAGGAGTAGCTGGAGTTATGAATTCATTTGGCTCTAGGCTCATCATTTCAGTAAATGAGAGCTCCAGTAACTCAGCAGCACTAGAAGACAACGGTAAGACAGTTTGCCTTAACCGTAGAAGGGGAATTACTCTGAGGGCAAGCAAAAGCAGAGAGGCTTCTCTAATGTTACTCCATGGTTGTGGCTGGCCATTTCTCATGATTGAAAGCCTAGTCACATTAGGCATCAAACCAACCATTTTGGTCACCTCAAACACCCAACTAAGGATTTTCATTTCCAAAATTCGAGTTATACGGCCATTGAATGAGAGATACCTTATAAAAAGATTATCGGTTGACAAAGTACTCTCAACCGGTCTAGGGGCAATGGTAGCAATATGGCCATGAATCCTTATGGTTCGACTGTGTTGCTGAAGTGAAGTTGGGTATTTTTTATTTGGCTTTGGAGAGGGGAAATCGGTAAGCAATTGTTGTTCATCCTTTCCAGGCATGATTTCCTTGCCTTTGGGAGGAGCTGGCCGCTTCTTGAGCTTGAGAACCTTTATCTTTTGATACCGGCAACTTGTCTCACCGGGTCCAAAGGTCTTTGTGTACCTTGGAGGAGTATCTTCAGGAGCAGCACCAACTTTCATATCTTCAACCACATCAATAAAAGTTGCCCATCTATCAGCTCGCCTTGCTTCTGAAGCTTATCAGCAATGGATGGAGGCATTGGAGTAGGCAAAGTTTCTGCCTTGATGAAAACTTTCTCATGAATATCAAACAAGGGAATTTCATCAGCTGATCGAGGGATAGAGGCCTTGGAAGTATAATAATTCAAGGTGGACATCAAATCCTTTTGACGAAGTCCAGGATCAGAATAAATTGGAGGAATTGCAGGGTCATTTTCATCAAAATCAACATCTTCATCTTCTTCATAGAAATCTGAGAGGGAGTCTTCATCAAATACTGGATCAATATCCTCCTCATAAACCGGTGAATTGACTTTGGAAGAGGCTGGAGGAATGGCTTGACTTACCGATTGAGTAACCGGTAGCAGAGAGGTATGAATGGCTTTTTGGGTGGCCAAGTCTTCAATTAAGGTTCTTTGCTTTTCCTTTTGCTTTTCCAGACCTTCTGTGAATAGGCTAGCTGCCAAAGCTTGTTGTAACTCAATATCATCAAGGTTACTCTCCTTAACCGGTTCAGTAGATGCAACGGTAAGAGGCTTGCTAACCGGTAAGGGAAGAGCTTCGGTAAGAGGTGCACTGGCCGGCAAATCATCTCTAACCGGTTGAATTAGCTCACCGGTAAGAGGCATCGGTTGACTAACCGGTAATCCATCCAAACTTACATCTTTTCCTCCTCCTCTGCTGCGGCGATAGCGGTGAGGTCTCAGTAATACCTCCTCCCACATGTCTAACCGATTGCATCGGTAAGGGAGTAGTAAATTCAGCAGCAATCTCCTCTGACCGATCAACCACAACACCTGACTGGTCATCATCAACACCTGACTCACCGGAGTCACTAGAGGAGCTGGAACTGGAGTCTAACTGGTCTTCCTTATCACCCTTTGGTTGATTATCTGATCCACTCAAGTACTTGAACATCTCATCAATTTCTTCATCCGGCACAGTAGCCCATTTATTCTTGCTGGACTGAATTGAAGTGAAGAAGTCAGATAAAGAGATATCACCCATACTCTGAAAATCTCTGTTCAAATCCACCAAATTTTGCACTACATCCATCACATTTTTGATGAATTGGAATCTACGAGGACCCAAGTTGACAACTTCAGGATCAAATGCAGGAAGATCATCTTCAGGCAACACAAATCTTCCTAGCTGGTAAGGGTCAGATTCCTCAAGAGTTTGTTGAGCATTATAGAGCATGGCAAAATCAATCCAGACAACCTGTATCATCATATCTTGCCTGAGTCTATCCTGTGCCAAATAAATGGCATTCCACATTGGGGGCAACAACTCAAAATACCTGTTATAAATTTTGAGGAGACTATCTCTAGATAAAGAGATATCATATTCGCTCAACAGGCAAGGCTTGGTGTAGTAGAGACCAGTTTCCTCATGTATGTTATCAAAATCCACATAATCAGACATATCACCGACTGGGACTGATTCTTTATGAGTCTCATGAAATTGTAACAATCTTCGAAGAAAGGGAGGTAAATGATCAATAGGATACACCCAAGTTGGAGAAGGAACAAAAGAAGGATTGACTAGCCAAGGGTTGTAATGGTAGATATGGAAAGTGGGGTTTCTGATAGGATGGCAACGGCTTACCGGTCTGGATGATGATTGACCGGTGAAAGGAGTTTTGTCGGTTAGGAAATTGTGGTCAAAGAGTCTTTTGGGGATGAAAGGAATGAATGTGCCCAGGTCAGTCTCAATTCTTCTCTTTCTCTCAGCATTCTCTCTGGCTATTTGTTGGGAGGATTTTTGGATTGGCTTGGATCTTTTGGAGGGTGGAGGAGCAGACTTTCTGGATGTAGCTTTCTGTCGGTTAGGTGAGAGGATAGTGGCAATAGGTTGATTATCATCATCATCAGATTCCTCAAGTAACTTTCTCTTGACCGGTAAGGTAGGTTTGGGAGCAGGAGGAGCATCGGTATGCTGAGCAACCTTTGGCCGGCTAGAGGGTTTCTTCTTCTTCTGAGCTGGCTTGCCGGTTGGCTTACCGGCTGGCTTACTGGTTGCAGCTTCAGCAGACTTACCGGTTGACTTACCGGTGGATGGCTCGGATGACTTACCGGTAGATTCCTTGATCATCCTGACCATATCAAACTTGTCAAAGGCTTTGCAGAAGGATTGTGGATATTTGGGCAGATTTTCAGAAGCTTGAAGAACAGCTGGAATGGATCTGAGAGCACGGCTAATCATCAAGTAGTGACATGGTTTGGCTTTGTTAGGTTTGGAAGAATTTCTCTCCTTCTGATACTTCTTAAAGGCAATAAGAACTATCCGGTACAGAAAGGAACACCAATTGAAGTCATCTCCAAGAATAATTGCAGCCATAGATTCCCATTGAATCATGGTGATACAATGATGGGAACCTGACCGGCAAATGAAGCATCGGTCCACCACCTCAGCAAGAGCTTAATAAACGGCATCAAACTCAGACTTCTTATTTGCCTCACCGGTTACAAAATGATCACTACCACGAACCTTAACTTGGCGGCAATCATGTCCTTCATGATAATGGAAGAGGAACCGAGTTGAGGAGAGGTTAGGGAAGGCCTCGGCAATGGTAGGCTGGGCTAAAAGTCACGGGAACTCCGGCGGCGGTAGAAATAATGAACTCATTCTCATCCAAAACACCATTCTCGAACAGTTCATTCACCATCTCATAATAAATATCTTCATTCCCTTCGGGCATAACGAACGGAATAACTCCGGCGGCAACAAGCAAAGCTTCAAGAGCACGGCCTTCATCGGAGTCAAAGAAAGCTGGAGAGAATGTATCCTCCATAAATGTCTTTCTTAATAGCGGGAGCCATCTGTGAATCAAATAAATAACAAACCATATAAGTTAGAATCAACGAGTTCTTTGCGGTTAAGTTGATGAGTTGCTAAATGATTTTCAAGGTATAAGAAAACTAGGTATACCGAGAGATCTTAAGGAGATGAAGAGAAACGAGATGGAGAAGAAGAGGATTCTTTGCTTTGGTTGCCTTGTTCGAGAGAGAGAAAATCAGAAGTTTTGAAAAAGTGATTTTGAAATCCTTTTATACTAAACAAAAGAGCGGGAAGATGAAGGGGTGTGTTGGTTAAAACAAAAGTAGCTCAAAAAGTTTTTAAGCGACATGCACATAATTTGACGGTTTTAATTCACGAAATTAAAGATGTGACATGAAAATAGGAACGTGTGTGCGGCGATTATATCAAAATGTAATAAAGAACAAAAAGATAACCTTTTCGATAAATAGGAATGATACAGAGATTACCTTTTTGATCAATTATTTAAAATTGATCCAGATCTTGTAAAGAAACATGGGGAACATGTAAAGGATAGGTAAGGTAGGATTCAGAGACTGCAGCGGCTGAAGAGCTTGATGTGACATCAAGGCAATGATGACAAACGTGCCGGTTAAAAATGGATTGATAAATTTGATCCGGCCGCAGTTCGTCGGTAAGGCACACAGACGGTGAGGTAGCTTACCGATCAGGTGCAATGACCGATAAGATAGAACTTGCACCGGTTAGGGACCATCGGTTAGGGACACCAATTACCGATCAGGTGTGTCGGTTAGAGGATCGGTAAAGGGTGACTTGCCTTACCGGTTAGGATCACCGATAAACGAGCACTTGCAAGCAACGGTAAGAGAGAGAAACCACCTTGATCTAGTTGATAGCTTACACAGATAGCAAAGTTAGCACAAAATATTAACGAATATCAATCATGCCTAGTTCTCCTCTAAGGAATTCGAATCTTTTAATATCGAGGGTTTTGTCAAGATATACGCTAATTGATAATCGGTATGGACTTTTAAAAGAACAATGTTACCCTTTTCAACATGATCCTTGAGGAAATGGTATTTGATGTCTATGTGCTTCGTCTTTGAGTGCATCACAGGATTGTTGGAGACTGAGATGGCTGAGGTGTTATCACAATAAATAGGACATACTTCTTGAGGGATTTCATAGTCCACTAGTTGTTGCTTCATCCATAGGATTTGTGAACAGCAACTCCCAGCGGCTATGTACTCAGCTTCAGTCGTAGAAGTGGAAATTGATGCTTGTTTCTTGCACGACCAGGAAACCAATCGATTACCTAGAAATTGACAAGTTCCACTAGTACTCTTCCTGGTGACCCTACAAGCTGCAAAATTGGCATCTGAATAGCCAATTAGTGTAAATGATGAATCTTTTAGATACCACAAACCTAAGTTTTCAGTTCCCACAAGATATCTAATAATTCTTTTAACAGCTTGTAAATGAGATTCTCTAGGGTCAGCTTGAAATCTAGCACATACACATACGGAAAACATGATATCTGGCCTACTTGCGGTTAAGTAAAGTAGAGATCCTATCATACCTCGGTAGAGTGTCATATCTACTTTCTTACCGGATTCATCTTTGTCTAGGTGTACATTGGTGGCCATTGGAGTGCTTTGAGGATGAGCAGAGTCAAGACCAAATTTCTTGATTAAATCTTTGGTGTATTTGGCTTGATTGATAAAAATACCTTCTTGGGTTTGCTTGACTTGAAGTCCAAGGAAAAATGTTAGCTCACCCATCATGCTCATCTCAAATTTGCTCTTCATAAGCTTCTCAAATCTCTTTCACAATTTTTCGTTAGTAGATCCAAAAATTATGTCATCAACATATATTTGAACTAACAATGAGTGACCATTATGCTTTGCAATAAATAAAGTGGTGTCAATTTTACCTCGTTCGAACTTCTCACTAAGTAGGAATTTGGAGAGAGTTTCATACCATGCTCGAGGTGCTTGCTTGTGGCCATACAAAGCTTTATTCAATTTGTAGACATGATTAGGCTTCTTGGAATCTTCAAATCCTGGAGGTTGTTCAAAATATATAAGCTCTTGAAGTTCACCATTGAGAAAAACACTTTTCACGTCCATTTGATATAGCTTAAACTCTTTGTAGGCTGCATAGGCAAGGAATAACCTAATGGCTTCTAATCTAGCTACGGGTGCAAAAGTCTCATCATAGTCTATCCCTTCTTCCTGTCTATACCCTTTAGCCACTAGTCTAGCCTTGTTCCTTGTAATTTTTCCAGACTCATCCAATTTATTTTTGTAGACCCATTTCGTTCCAATCACCGTTTGATCACTAGGTCTAGGCACTAATTCCCAAACTTTACATCTATCAAACTGGTTAAGCTCTTCTTGCATAGCTTCTACCCAGCTGGGGTCATCAAGTGCTTCTTCAGTCTTCTTTGGTTCTTTATTGGAGACCATAGTAGAGGAAAATAATCCATGTTGTTCCTCCATGCTTCTTAATTGGCCTCTAGTCATTCTAGGTCCAAAGACATCACCAATCACATTTTCTAAAGGGTGATCTCTAACTGTTCTCACTTCCCTAGGTAGATCTTGCCTGACCGATTCCTGACTTAGGTTTTCTAATGGAGGAGTAGAATCAGCTAAGGGAGGTGTGACCGGTAAGGGAGATTGGTTAGGAGAGGGTGATGCTGACTGATGGTGGTGATCGGTAAGTGGGGATGGAAACGGTAAGTTGTTGGGTGAAATGGGTTCAGCTTCAGGTGGTGAATTGGGAATGGAAACATGAGGACTAGTTGGAAGAGGATCGATTAGCTGGGTTTGAACATTGGATTGCCTAACCGATTGAGGAAAGAAGGAGTCATCAACTAGGTCTCTAAAGGTTACACCACTAGAGGGCGGAGGTTGAGAATTTGGAGGTTGATTTGCGGGGATGCTTGGTGGATTGACTTGAGTTTTGATTACTTGATTCACTGTCTCAAACACACCGAGTTATCGGTACTATTTGGAGTCTTATCAGACTCTAGCAAATCAAATTCATCAAATGTAACATGAACAGATTCAACAATTTTCAACAACCGTTTATTAAAAACTCTAAATGCCTTACTGTGCTTAGCGTATCCCACAAAGATACCTTCATCAGCTTTTTCATCAAATTTACCTCGGCGCTCTTTACCGTTGTAAAGTACATAGCATTTGCGTAGAAGATCTTGAAGAAACCAATGTTGGGAATTACGCCACGCCATAGCTCATAAGGGGTCTTGTTGTGAAACTTGTTGACGAAAGATCTATGCAGGTGAAGCGAGCTGTATGGATAGCTTCGGCCCAAAAATACTTAGGAAGCCTAGCCGGATATCATAGTTTTTCCGGCTTTGATCAATGTCATGTTCTTTCTCTCAACTACACCATTTTGTTGCGGTGTTCAGGTGAGAAATTATGATCTATTCCATGATCATCACGATCTTGAGCGATTCCATTATTTTTGAACTCCGTTCCATTATACGATCTCATGCTTGATGATGTCACACTCTTTTTGGGTTTGAAGTAGACGAAACAATGCGGTAGCAACTTCATATGTATCATCCTTTGAAGCAAAAGTCTCTACCCATGTATATCTTGAGAAGTCGTCTACAACAACCAAAGCATATCTGCTTGCCCCCTAAGCGCGGTGGTTGTGGGGCCAAAGCAGATCCATATGTAGCAAATGGAGGCATCTAGAGGTGGACATGCGGGGCTTCTTTGTGGAAAGATTCTTTATCTTTGTTTTCCTAACTGGCGAGGCTCTGCATTTCCTATCATGATTAGCGAGACACTTGAGGTAAGCCGGCAACTAGATTTTGATTAGCCGGCTTGGATAGGTATTTGAAATTCAAGTGGTGAGTCTCTTATGCCATAGCCGGGGAGTTCTGTGATGTTCTTAGCTACAAAACAAACATTAGTAACATTCGAAACATTGTTTAAATCGATAGCATATACGTTACCTTTTACGTATCCGGTGAGAAGTGTTTCACTGTAGCAATGTCTTTCACATAGCAATTGGAAGAATTGAAAACACAATGCATACCTTTATCACGAAATTGTGATATAGAGAGAAGGTTATGTTTTAGACCATCCACCAAAGATACCTTACGTACAACAAGCTGTACCTCTTTTGATGGATCCACGATCGATAATTTTACCCTTTGCGTTGTCACCAAAAACAAGCTGGAGGACCGAGATGCTTCTTCCGGATCGGTGAGGAGATCGGCATGTCCGATCATATGCCTAGAGCATCCACTTTGTCCATAATCCAAACATCCTTACCGGCATCGGTTGAGGCCATTAAGCATTCTGAAATAAAACAGTAAGCTTATGGTCCCCCTTATTCTTTTGGGTCCAAAGAGTTAGTTCCTCTTTGGCGGCCATACTGGCCACCACACGAGCTTTTAGACTCGGTGGGTCCGAGATAGGTGCTTCAAGAGGCATTCATAAGCCTTGTGACCAATAAAACCACAATTTGTACATTTATTCGAGGATGGTGAGAGGGCTTAGATGAGTTGATGTTGAATATGGCCATTGCTTGAGAGGAGTTTGCGATTGAGCGAGAAACAGATCCTTTGGGGACAAAGGTGATGGATTTAGCTTTGTTGGCCGGTTGCGTTGGTTTGGAAAGTCCTTTAGGTTGGGGAGCCCTCGCAGGTTGGTTGGCCGGTGACGGTTGTCGGCCGGTCGTACCCTTCGGTGATGGCTTCCTTAGGTTGAGGTTTCCTTACCGGCAACATGGTCAGCAATTTTAATTCCACCTTTGTTGTTACCATCACTGAGTGGAACATATTGTCCTAGCTCAGGATCAGCTACCTTGGTCCATTGGGATTTGTTTTTGCCCAAATAAGCCTTCATCTGTTCCCGCCCCTTGGGATAGGTGTGAGGGACAACTTGGAAAGGTTTAGTTAACTCTCTCTTAATCAATTTGGATTGAGCATCATCAAACTTACCCATGAAGTTCTCGATAGAGACTTGTGCTAACCGGTTTGTCATGTTGTCTTTTTCTTCTTCTTTGGATGTAAAGCTTATACCGCTTGTTACATCTCGGTTAGGAGATAACTGATCTTGTATGATAACATCCATAGCAGCTCGGGATTTTGAAAATGTGTCAATGGTTTTTGAAAGAGAATTATTTCTTGACACAAGATCAGCAATTTGACAAACAGATATATTTAGTCTCTCAGTGAGTTCTTGATTATCTTTCTTTAACTGATTAGATTCTAGCTTACTTTCTTTTAAAAATTTTATTTCAGCTTTCAAAGAGTCATTTTCAGTGGCGATCATTTTAAAATTATCAGCCATAATTTTGTGAGCTTCATTTAATTTTTCAAAATCTGAGAAGAGCTCATTCATCACCTCTGCCATTTCAAACTTTGACATATTGGGCATAGGGTCAATGGTAAGCTGAGAGGGAGAAGGTGATGGTTCAAAATTGGGATCAAAATTTGGTAGTGATTATATCGGTTGAAGGCTCGGCTCGGTTAGAGGCTTCAAGAATTGAATCGGTCAGGTTTCAAGCATCGGTTGATGAGAGATGATCGGTAAGGCTTGAGCTTGATAGGTCTGTTGAGTTGGTTGCATCAGCGGTTTGAGAGTGGGCATGGTTTTACACTGACCATAAAGGGATCCACCTATGTTTTGAATTTTGAAATTATAAGGATTACCTTCATCTGACTTGGAAATAGAAATGGGTTCGTCAAAGTAGGTTAAGGGAGATCTCCTAGGTGGGGTCTGGTCAATATAAGATGTGTGTTCATTGGAGTTGGGGTGTCTATAGATAGGTGACTGTAAGGATATGGGTTTATCATCGATTCCATCAATAGCAACAAAGCGACATCGACTTCTTCATCTATGTCGGCATCCTCGTTCTCGAGAATCGGTTTCGAACCAAGCGGCATAGCTTTTCAGTTCCATCCTCGGCAACTAAGCTCTTAGATTTAGATCTAGGGAATTTCTTGAATGGTTTCTTCCTCAAAAAATCATATTTAGGTTGAGGGCATTTGGAGGCAAAATGGCCGGGTTTTCTACAATTGTAACACACAAGCTCACCTTGGGCATTCTTTCCATCGGTTGAGGTTGAGATTTGGCCTTTCTTTTGGAAGTTCCCAGATCTTTGGAATGATGAGGATTTGGGTTGGAAGGATTTGCTGTGAGTTTGTTGGGATCTCTTAAACTCTTTGAACTTTCTATAGTTTCTAGCGAAGGCAGCAAATTCATCTTCTTCCTCAAAAATCACATTAGAAGCGGTATTGGCTTGAGTTGGTTGAGGTTGAGAGATTGAGGGAGAGTCATTGGTAGTAGGTTGACCGGTAAGCATAGAAGAACCAGGGAAGATCTCATTCTGAGTTGGCAGAGATAGATTTTTAAATTGTTTTTGAACTCCACTCAGCCGGTTGAGCTCTTCCTCATATAAAAACAAAGTAGACACAATGTTCTGGATATGAGTAACGTTCAAATCACGACATTATTTCAAAATAGCAACTTTTACATGCCACAAATCTCCAAGAGAATTGAGGAATCTCATGTTTAGGTCTTTCATAGTGTAAACTCTACCTAGAGATGCACAAGAATTACTCACCTCGCAGAAATGGTCGTACGTTTCCTTTAACGTTTCATTTGGATTCTTCTTGAAGGACTCAAACTCAGCTACACTTTTGTAGAGTCTGTTGTCCTTTGCCACTTGATCTCCTTCAAAATATCTGAGTAGACTCTGCCACACTTGTTGAGCAGTCTCATAGCATTGTACTTGTTTGTATAGTCTGTCATCAAGTCCGGAGGTTATGATGTGCAAAGCTTTTCTGTCCAAGGAATCACAAAGTTTGTCATCCTCAGTCCATTCTTCACGTGGTTTTGGCACATAGGTTTCATAGACCTCAAAATCTTATTCAGACGCTCTATCTGCATGATCCATGAGAGGAGCTTTGGGTGCTCTGGTAGCAAGATTGATTTTCAAGGGTGTCATGGGACCATCTCTGACTACAGTAGTTAACCTATCATCTATTGAGTCCAAGTACCGCATGATTCTGTTTTTCCATACTGGAAATTCGTTTTCGTTCAACATGGGAACGGTTGCCAAGTTGTATGATTGCATGATTTTTCCTGCCATTTTGGAATTTGCAATTCAAGCGATTAAGCTTGGAAAACAGATTTTCGAAAATTGCTAGCTCTGATACCGATTGTTAGGTCCCAAATGGTAGGAATCAGGCTAGAGGGGGGGTGAATAGCCTGTTTAAAACTTTTTACTAAAAACACTTAGGCTTAGAAAATATTTGAAGGTAAAACACTCACTAACGGATTAAGATATTTTGCACAGCGGATTTTTCGGTTAGACAAGTATAGAACCGGTAAGTGAGTTCCAAAAGCCAATAAGTTAAAACTTATGCAACAAAACAAGGACAAATTTTATCTTCTAGTAGGACAAACAAGTTATGCAGTAAGTTGATTCAATAGGTTGTGACCAGTTGAGAGATTATCAACTAGTTACAACAACATAACAATAAATGAACAAACTCACTAAGAAATGACACATGGTTTGAAGAGGTTCACAGTGTTAAATAACTGCTACGTCCTCTACCAAGTTTGATCAGAACTTGGATTTGTGAAAGTGCACTACTATATTAATGGTTCCTATCTATTACAAGTTGCAAGCCAATGATTGAAGGCTGCCAAACTAAAGGTGACCACTAACGGATCGTGCTACAATAATGACCAGGTGTTTTGTAGAGATGTGCTCACAAGTTGAGCTGATTTCTCTAGGGTGTTGTGTGTGAATCAATCAATGTGTTCCATGAGTAATTTAGTAAGGGAACACTACAGTATTGATTGAGGTGCTCAGTGTTTAAGTCCTACAGAGATGTCTAGTGAATAATGGGACTTACTTTGAATGCTTTGAACTAGTAGATTTGCAGGTTGGTAGTTCAGAGCAGCTCACTCTCAAAGATCATAAATGCACCAACCTTCTTCAATGCTCCGAGGAAACTATTTATAGTGAACTTTGAAAAGGAGTCGTTGTCTTTGAAGAGGTTGTAATGATGACTTGGACTGGCAGGCATTAAATGAGAAGATCCTTGCATTAAATGCCTGAGATTGGATAGAGAGGATTTCCACAGATTAGTTGGGGCGCTGTGAGTACTGGTTACTTTGACATTCTCTAAGAAGGTACTGATTTGTTGCAGAGATGTCATGTCAGCATGCTTGCTTTACCAACTTTAGCTAAAGTTGATTGCTTGGTAGTTGGGGGCAATTAATGCTCGATTAGCTGAAGGATGCTTGTGGGAGAAGCTTAACCGGTTAGATAGGTAAAGGGGCCCTGACTGGTTGGTCAGTGCAACGGTTAGGCAAGGTGACCGGCTAGGTGTCTTACAGGTTGGATGTTCAACCGGTTAGAGAAGCTTCATACCAAGTAACTCACAAACTGATGGAAATTCTCAGGTCTTCAAGTCTTCAAATCTTAAGAAAATTACATAATAAAAACACTGGCACATGCACTAAGGGGACCTAACATACATAGAAAAATTCTATTTGATCTAATTAAATTAGGGGTCCACATTAATGCTTGTTATGATTGGGATTAAGCAATTCTAAACTTAAACATATATTTGACTAACAGATTCCTAGGGTTCGAAGGGCAAGGGTGTCCGGGAATTGGGTAGGCCTAATTCTCTTGGAGCGAAGGGCCATAAATCTGGCCACTTCGGAAGCATCTCTGAATTCAATACCCAAATTATTAAGAGTTGGGTTCAAATTAGAGGTTGAGGTGGCTTCCTTTCGGGATCTCTTAGGGACCCTATCTGTAGCCTTTCACTTTCCCTTTCATTCCATAGTGATTTTATAGCAGAAATATTGAAGACCTAGCTATTGAAGAACAAGGAAAGAGAGGAAGTATATTACCCGGAGAATTTGATGTTAAAAACTTCGAAGAGTTATGTCTTTTGACTGACCGACGCTTATTTGGGGTTATAGAGGTGAATTGATGGTTATTTGGGGATGGGTAAGTGTTTGGAGGACAGAATTTGATGAAGGAATGCTGGATTGGCCGGATTTAATGGTGTATTGGGGGGTATTTAAGGTGTAGGAGGCGGAGGTTTAGAGAGAGAGAATGAAGAAGATGAAGTAGAAATGGGGGAGAGGGAAGAGTTATGTCTTTTGGTAGGCGACGCTTACTCCCAGACGACATGCACGGCCGTGCGTTGTGTTTTGCACGGCCGCTCCACTTGGCTGAGTCAACTCAGTTTCAGCTTCTCTGAACTGCACGGCCGCTCCATTGCATAGAGCACGGCCGCTCCGTCACTGTTCACCATATTCATTTTTTTATATATAATCCTACAAAACAAAGTTATAACATAAAATAATAATAATAATTTTATGAATAAATAAAATAAAATAAATAAAAATAATCCATCGGTTATCATTCTGATGATGCTTGTTTTAGGTCCTTAGCTCGACCCCTTTTCGGTAATCAAAATAGGTGATGCGTGATATTGTGGCGGCCTATTGTCTTTAACAATTCCCCATTGCATACCTTTCGGAGTGTTTAAGCTTGTACATATCCTCCATCCCGTACTTTTTCTCGGTGGAGTAAGCTGCCTATAATCTTTGCACATTCGGTATTTTGAAGTGCCTTTCTTATTTGGCACTTTTACTCCTTCGAGTTTTTTCGCTGCATAGTTAGTATCGGGACAAGCAGAAAAATCGAACAAATTATCCTTACAACCTAAAGATTTTTCATCTATTTCATGATTTAATATTTGATCTTTAGGTTGTGGGTTTTCAATTTTTTTCCTGAAAAATGTCCTCGAGATCATTTTGCATATTAAATTCAACCCTTTCTTTTCCCACATTAAGAGAGAAAGTACCATTTTTTACATCTATTATTGCCCCTGCGGTGGCTAAAATGGTCTTCCTAAAATGACAGGAATTTCTTGGTCTTCTTCAATATTGAGGACAACAAAGTCGACAGGGATTATTAAGTTCCCTATTCGACAGGCCATGTTTTCCATTATACCAATAGGGTATTGTATGGAATGATCTGCCAACTGAAGAGAGATGGTAGTGGGTTTAGGTTTCCCCACTCCTAATCTCTTGCTAACCGATAAAATCATGATGCTAACACTAGCCCCTAAGTCGAGCATAGCATTGTGTAAATTACACCTGCCAACGCAACAAGGGATAGAGAAGGTTCCCGGATCTTTGAGTTTCAGAGGCAGTTTGTTTTGCAAAATTGCACTTACCTCTTCTGCCAGAATGATATTTTCAAATTCTTCAAGTTTCTCTTTTTCTGAAAACATTTGTTTTAAGGGCCTAGCATAATGAGGCATCTCTTGTATATTTTCTGAAAAAGGAATGGTTACGTTTATATCATCCAAAACTCCTAAAAAATCAGTAAATTCCTCATTTACTTCTCTTTTGACAACCTTTTGAGGATAAGGTGGTTCGAAACTTTTAGCAAGCCTAGGGGATTCTGTCCCCTTTTCAATGTTCGTATTAGTCTCAATCATCGGCGGGATTGGACTAATATTTTCTTTACTAGGGTATTCATTTATCAATTCATAATCACTCCTAGTTTTTACCACGTTAACATGCTCATTTGGCCTTTGAGGTTGACCGGGAAGACTCCCTTGTGGTCTACTCATTGTGTTGGTCTGCTGAGCTTGTTGATTCTCAAGCATCTTATTATGCGCGGCTAGGTTATCAAACCTAGCATTCAAAAATTTAAAGCATTCCCTAAATTCGTTATTAGTCTTTTCTTGAGAATTTTTATTCCCAACAACAAAGTCCATTAAAAGATCTAATTTTGATTTAGGGGGAGGGAAAGAATTTGAATTAGTATTGAAATTCATTGATGTAAACCCGAGAGGTTGTGTAGAAGGTTGCAGATTTAAAATATTGTTATTCTTATAGGAGAAGTTGGGGTGATTCCTCCATTCGGGGTTGTATGTGTTTGAATACGTACCTCCCTTCTGCCCAACAGAATTAATAAAATTTAATTGATCACTAGAAGTAGTGTCAAGCAAATCACAACAATCCGTACTATGTGAGTTAGACCCACATAGTTCACACAAAACATTGACGTTAGCCACGGGATTGACATTAAGATTTTCAAACTTTTTCAATATCATGTCAACCTTAGATGAAAGAAGAGTAACAGCATCTACATTATATTTACCTGGAGTGCCCTGCTGTTTCTCCTTCTCATTCGGCCACTGATAGTGGTTCAAAGCAATGTTTTCGATGAGGTCGTATGCCTCATCAACGGTTTTGTTCATTAGTGCCCCTCCTGCAGCGGCATCAACGGTCTCTCTAGTCTTGAACGTGAGACCGTTGTAGAAGGTACGAACTATCAACCACTTTTCAAGCCCGTGGTGGGGGCACATCCTTAGGAGCTCTTTGAAATGCTCCCAAGCGTCATACAATGTTTCGCTTCCTGTTTGGCAAAAATTGGTGATCTTTGTACGAATCTTGGCGGTTTTGCTTGGTGGGAAGAAACACCCTAGGAAAGCCTCTTGAACTTGGTCCCATGTTGTTAAAGAGTTCTGGGGGACCGAGTTCAACCATTGTTTTGCCTTAGTCTTCAGAGAGAATGGAAAAAGGCTCATTCTGATTGCTTTCGGTGTGACATCCTGAATGTGAGTTGAGTCACAATATTCCAAAAATGTTTGTACATGAAGATATGGATCCTCGAAAGCAGTTCTGCTGTACTGGTTATTCATAACCATATGAAGTAGCTGCGGCTTTATTTCAAAGTTGGCCGCATTAGTGTTCGACACAACTATAGGAGATCTAGTTCCTGGGGTACTCGGATTGATGATGTCCCTTAGGGTCCTAGGAGGTGTTACTGGTTCCTCTTCCGCCATATATTGATTTAATGTTTCTTTGAGTTTTCTTAGCCTTTCGTGAAAGCTTCTTTCAGGTTCTGGATCAAAATTGTCAAAGAAGATCCGAGTCCGTTTCATAAACTGCAAGAATACTCAACAAAGAAATCAAACGCAACAGATTTTGGAAGGAAAAACTTAAAAATCAAAATTAAAGACAAAAATATATAGTAAGGACAAATATAAAAAGTAAACTGAAGTCCCCGACAATGGCGCCAAAAACTTTTTATCTCAAAACCTAACGGTTCTTTTTAAATATCGCAAGTGCACGGGCTATAATAGTATAGCTAATGCAAGTACGGGTCGATCCCACGAGGACAGGGTTTACTTTGGGAAATATTTGTATTTACTAAGGAATAGAAATGAGATTGGGAGAACTATAGTTTGGAGATTAGAAAATGATAAAAACATACACAGAAATATTTAATTGAACTCTTATAATACGGAAACATTCTCGGGATTGGAATTCATATAGTCATTTATTCATCAATTATTCATGCCTTTGAAAATATAAATGTTCATCAAAATCAAGGATGGTAAATTAAGCCTACGCTACTTCTCACAATCAAGCAAGTAGCGTTTGTATCCTTCACTAATTATGTCCTATCTCTCGATGGCCCATAATTAGTAAGGATCCATTAATGTTCGGAAATCCACGTACTTTCCATTCAAGGAACATCCCTAGGCCATTGAACTACTCTCATGATCAATGAAACCTAGTTCCTTCATATGGTTCCGTAAATCAAGATTCTCCGCTAGGTGCTTCTCTCGATTAACTAGAATCATACAAATTGGATGTCTCCTAAATGTAAGTCATTTTGAGTTTAATATGAAGAGAATTGTTAAGATGACATTACTTGTAAAAGATGATGAATAAAGACGTTTTGAGTTTCCAACCCCAAGAATTAGGGGGATTACTTACGACTCATGTTTAAAACAAACATATATAAATATATAGAAGATAGGAATAGAAGAACTTATGCTTGTATGGAAACGAAGGCTGAGAATAAACTTTGATATATTTATTTCATCAATACTTCAAGTAACTTCAAGAGCGTAAGTTGAATCTTTGAGAGATTTTGAAGTAATAATTGCTAGAGAGTTTTTTCTATGTGTTTCTATGTATATCAAGTAGCTTTCTATCAAAATCAGATCCTTAAAACTGATACAAAAGGGCCTTTAAATAGGCAATCTAAGCTAGGGATGCAATCCTTCAAAAAGTTGTCTTCAAAAGGTGCCTTTTCAGCCCGTAACAGTAAGTGCACGGCCGTGCGTTGTGACTTGCACGGCCGTGCAAGCCTTGGCGCAAAATTCCATTTCGAAATGGCCAGACTGCACGGGCGCTCCAGAAATTGCTGCACGACCGCTCTGGCCTGATTTGCTCGGTCGCTCCAGATTTGAAGACTCGACCGCTCCATTGATTTGGGCCATTTTGGCTTGACAGGAGGAGTTTCACGGCCGCTCCACTTTATAGAGCATGGCCGCTCTAGCTGGGTTTTAGCCTGGATGATCATTTTAAAGTTGTCCCTTCCTTAGCTTTGGTCCCTTAGATTTTCCAAGCTTCATTTGTTCAAAGAATTGACATAAAAACCTGTATAAAGGTGCAATGCTATAAATGACTATAGAATATCCATTTATCATCGACCAACTTCTTATGACGAGGAGCAAGCCTCCTAGGCATACGTACAGAAGGTTTATATAATCATACTACAAAAAGGATTGTGGGGAATTATAATCTAACTAGGATTATAATCCTTCCCTTATATAGCTTCCTATTCAAGGAAGGACTCTATTTCCTACACCTATAAATACAAGCCATAATTCACACAAATTAGGTACGTTATACACACGCATTCTCTTGACCCTAAACTCTTGTCAATTGATTTGCTCTCTACAATACACGAACAATTACTCTCACACCAAAAGGCCTTCGTCGGTGAAGCCCCGGCTTAGTTTACGTGTTTGTTCATCTTTATCAGGCTATTCAAACATCCAGGATACATCCTACCACTGGATTGGGATTGATCCGAACGTAATATTCTGGCGTGTTCCGAATGGGAATGTCTCGTCATTGATATCGGAGCCCATCAATGTCCAAATAATCGGTGGATAAATGATTGATGCCTCCTAATTCGAGCTAACCCTTTCATATTCGTGTAAGCCAAGGACGAGCACCACTTCCTACTCGGCAAAGCCAAGCTAGGAAGTCGGGTGCCACTAAACGGTATAAATTGAGTACGACCATGGGTCATAAACCAGGCAAGGCCCAATGGATTGGGCCCAAAGTAAAAAGTCCGAATATGACATAGGGAATGGGCTTCCCTACCTATGCTCATCATGCATCATCATCATTTCCCATAATGTCAAACTTGAAATAGTAGAGCGAATATAATGACTTAAGAGCGCAAGGAAGAAACTACCGACCAAGGCATTATCAAAGGTCGACCAGTGCCTTCTCGGTTATCATCAAGACAAGGGGAATGGGCTTCTCTACCCTTGGTCACCTCCTTACTCGGTATTTACACATGTCGACCAACCTCTTATGCCGAGGAGCAAGCCTACTAGGCATACGTAAAAGGTTTATATAATTCTACTAAAACAAGGATTCTGGGGAAGTATGATATAAATAGGATTATAATCCTTCTCTCATATAACTTCATATCCAAGGAAGTACTCTAAATGCTACACCTATAAATACAAGTCATAATTCACACAAATCTGGTATGTTTTACACACGCATTCTCTTGACCCTAAATTCTTGTCAATTGATTTGCTCTCTACAATACACGGACACTTACTCTCACGCTGGAGGGTCTTCGCCGGTAAAGCCACGACTTAGTTTACGTGTTTGTTCTTCTTTTTTAGGCTTATTCAAACATGCAGGATACAACCTACCGCTTGATTTGGGATGATTCGAACGTTTTTTACATCATCAAGGTTGTTATATTTCGATTGAGACACACAAAAGGGAAAAATGTCATAATAGGACGGAGAGAGTATTTTGTAAGATGGAAAATGAAGGATGGGATTAGTATTATGCAACAAAGATTTTTTAATGATCCAACAATAGATATTACTCAACATATACATTTTTGGTTAGTATATGCGGTCAGCGGTTTGGTCTCATAGTTGGATTTGATGGTTTGGTTTGGTGGTTTGGTCTCATAATCTTAAAATGTGGTTTAGTCTGATTTGATATAGAAATGTCAGATCACAAATTAAATCAAAACATATGATTTATCAATTTTTGGGACCAATCTAAATTATCCATGCTTGAAAATCAAACCAAACTGATTATTTAATATAATTCTGAATCATTTACACCCCTAATTATAATAATGATGATACCCTATTTATAATAAATGATGATGTGGTTTTACGTGGCACCGTCATTTATGCATGCAGGTGACTGCGATTGAAATAATGTGTGAAATATTTGTCTTTTGCTAAATCATCCATAATTATTGATTAATTTGATTTTTATGTGATCCACATAAAAATAATACTCGTTCCACAATAAAGTTTCCAGTATGACTTTACATTATAATTAAAGAAAATTAAATGTTGTGAGTAAAAAGTAAAGAAAGCTGGTACAAAGTTTTGTTGTATAAATGACAAGCGAGTCTCATTTTCCATTTTATGTTATAAAATTGTTATATCCCCCATTACACATCGAAAATATGTGAAAATTTAGTGAGATATATAGAAGGCTTATAAACTATTATTAATTATCAAATCATTAATTGGACTTTTGGAGGCCTCTATGGGATGTTATTAACCCAAATGAGGAGGTGATTAGTGTGTTAGTGTTTTGTGTCTACGTAGCGGGTCAGATTTCAGGCTCCGGTCGTTACAAATGGTATCAGAGCGTAACCCTAGCATTAATGCTTGCGATCTAGATGGGGGGTACGATCTGGGTATTGATTGACTTTGTCAGGGACGACAAGGGTTTGAGTGGGAGATATTGTAATATCCCTCATCACACATCGAAAATATGTGAAAATTTAGTGAGCTATATAGAAGACCCATAAACTACGACTAATCATCAAATTATCCATTTGAACTACTACTAATTACTAAATCATCCATTGGACTTTGAAGGAATGGACTGTGGTTAACCAAAATGAGGAGGTGCTTATTGTGCCAGTGTTTGATGCCTACGAGCGAATCTGGCTTCGAGCTCGAATCATTACAAAAACAACTAAAAATCATACTCTGAAATGAAACAAAAATAAAATTAAGAACCTTCTTCTTAGACACGGAGGGAGAATTAGCCTCATCAAATAACAAAAAAGGGAAATAGTATTAAACTTAATAAAAGTGACGAGCCAGGCCCAATGTATATAGCTCAACATCTTGATCATTACAAAGATACAACAAATGAATGGGCCTACCCAACTGTCGCAATCCTACCGGCCCACCTGCAAAGATCAGTCGACCAAGATAATTGTCCGACCTCCCTTAGTCCCGAACTAGCTTCCTCCGACATACGACCTCCTATGTGAGCAATCTTTGTCAAACCAAGTCATGAATTCAGGTTGACCTCGACCAAACAAAACATATGTCTATCCACGTCGTATCCGTAACCGTCTCCTACAAATGCGGAGACCTTTCCGCCTCAATCATCTCCATGATCTAAGCGATTCGTAAACATCCCATATGACCACTATATACACCAGACAACATCCAATGTAAAAATTTAATGTAATCTTCACTATTTGAGATTTAAGTCGTTCCATACAGTTTTATAAAACTTAACACTATATCTCATCATACACCGGAGGATCTTAAGCGGAGAAAATCTGACAAGTCGTTTGTTCATGGTTTCAGGTCATAGTAGCTGGATTACAACCTATTGTTGGACTAAGGCTGATCCGGACTATTTCCTGCATCATCAATTTTGTTCCATTGCCAGGAACGAAAACACTAGACCTTGAAATCTTGCATAATCACAAACATGGTTTCTGACGAAAATACTTCTACTGCCTCTAGTGAACCAATTAATGAGAATGTTAGGGAAAATAACCCCAGTAAAGATGTAGGCGTTGGGAACCGTACTGCCAACTTGCCCCCTCCTCAACCTGGGCATCCCACAAGGAGGGTCACTCGTTCCAACAGTGTGGCAGATGGTATAGGAATAGAAGATAGGAGGAGGGACAATAGGGCTATATGTAACATCCGGCTCATTTGCATATCATTTCATGTATTGCATTATTTTTATGATTTATTTGTGTTAGTTTTTAATACTTTAGTGACTTATTTTATCTATTAATATGATAATAAATTAAATTGAGTTAGTTAATGACCAATTGAAACTAATAGGAGTTCATTAGTTGATTTAGTATTTATTGGTATTTAATTAAAAATATATGAAACGTTATAAGGAGCTAAAGTGTCAAAATTGAAACTTTAGGAATTTAGTTGAAATAGATTAATGTTGGATGTGCTTATGTGAAACTTTTATAATTACAATAGTCTTTACCTGCCAAGCGTCTCTGTATACCCACGAAACGAAGAAACCATAAGCCTTCATCCTCCGTCCCAGGTTTCTAACCCTAATTTCATTACAACTTTCAATCTAAAACTCCTTTCTCCAATCCGACTACACGATCGCACTGTGGGAGCTGAATAGATCATTTCTACCCGATTAGATTTGAATTTCTTCCGTTTAATTTCGATATTAGGTACGTTACTATCCCCTTTTTAATTATAGCAATATTCATACATGCTATATATGATGATTTTACTACAAAATATTGACTAGTGGATAGTAATAATATTGTTATAAATTTTGTTAATATAAAATTATATTGACACAAATAATTGTTATTATTTTTAGTGATAGTATTTTTGCGACGGTACAGTAGCGATACCAAAACTAATAATTATGACCCAAAGTTAATAAAATACCAAATGAGGTCGTATGGGGTGTAATAAAACTACCCGAGTTAGTAAATAAGTTCCTAAAATAAACTAGGAACTATAAAAGTTATAACTACAATATAATAATATTGTGATTGGAAAAGCTTGAAAATAAGTACATGACACATTATGTGGCTTGGTATTGATTTGTATTCGCAAATATTGCGTAAATGTGATTGTGGAACAATGATTACATTATTGGTTCATGAAAGGTCCACTACTTTTGGGACCTAATGTGATATAGTTATGTCAAGTAAATATTACTTGTGCATTTTATTTGATTCCAGTTGGCTTACGTGTTTGGGGGTATGATGACGTTCGGTTATTGCGAGGGCTGGGGCTATGTAATAACTGAGGGTCATCATATATGTGTCCATCGCCCCTACTAGTGGCCATAGTAGTGTTGGGTTTTGGGGTTACAAATGCAGCGGAAAAACTTTGAAAAACAAAAAAATCCTAGCCCTTGAATCCGTCTAGGATGAAGAGATTAGAAACATGAAATAGAATTTACATACCTTAATGCGATTTATTTGTTCGAAAACGGATCTTCAAAAGCGAATCTCAAAACGAATCTCAAAAAATCGTTGATAAAGGTTTTTGATCTTCTCCTTGTTCTAAGACTTGTGATGAATCAACGATTGAAATCTTCAAGCTTTTGGTGATAAAGTAATCACCCTCTATCGGTAATGCACACGCGAACGGACCAAGAACAGTTCTTGTTGGATTGATAGATGATCCCCGATTGTTGAATCAATATTCAACAATCAATGGTTGTTGGTAGAATGAATCTATGGATTTTGATCTTTGATTCGTAATTAAAATCAACCAATTAGTGTTTCTAAAACTCTAATTTTCGTCACCTATGACTAGAGCAAAAGGATTCTATTTATACTTGAGCACGAGTCATCCCTGAGGGGACGAGTTGTCCCCTATTGCAAGCGCTCTGATACAGTCGTCCCTTCACAAGGGAATAGTTGGGCCAATTGGGAACGAGTCGTCCCCTCAGGGCACGAGTCGTCCCGTAGGGCAAGAGTCGTCCCTTTACCCCAGAATTCACCCCTTTAGCCATTTTCAATCCATTCTTTTGTGTGTGACCCTTTAGGAATTATATTGTATGTTGGTAGTGAGTTGAAACATCAACCTCAAAAGACATAAGTAACTTCTAGCAAGTCATTATGTACACCTGTAGCGATGCGTGAATTTTTAAACATCTTGGAGTTGCCACTTATTATTTATTTAGGAAAACAATAAGAAAAACCTTTTGGTTTTAAAGAGATTTGAGGGTTCGGGGGTTAAGTTATGGAATTGGAAGGTCGAGGAGCACCTATTCCACCCAATCCGAAGATCAGTCTTGCCAATTGAGTATTATCAATCTTTTTAATTTAACAATAAAATAAAGGAACAAAAAAAACCCTAATCAATTTCATGATTAGGAATGTCGGATTGTATGCTTCGAGATCGCCTCCATGGATTGAAGGGACTCTAGGCTAATCCTTTTGATGGGATTACACCACTCTAAAAGCCAATAGAGAGAGATTGAGAAGAAGAGAATAAAAGTATAGGAAGTTACCTAGCGTTTGGAAAGTATTTGATAGAACGTGGTTCTAAGATGTCTTCTCGGTCGAGAAGTGATTCGGGCAGAGTTTCGACTCAATATGAGAGCCAAATCTTGATGCGGATAGAGCTTCGCCTCAATCCTTGATTCGGGATTTAATGTTTGTTGATCAACAAGGTTGATAAACAAACTTTAGGTGATTTTAGGGTGATTTTAAGGTGATTTTGTAGGAATCTTTCAGTGAGAGAAACCAAAAAAATGTGTGTATTGTGTGTTTTCGATCGTGGATCGGGGACCTCTGAAATACTGAAAGCCTCCAAGTATTTATAAGGGTTTAAGAGGTAGAGGTGGAGAGTTAAAACACCCCTAGGAAGGTTTCAGAACTCAGATATGATTGGAGAACTGGATGGGATAAGATTTTATCAAGAAAAGAGTTTGAAACGAAGAAGGATTGTGATTCTGCATATCCTGCAGATGGGTTGTCTCGCGCGAGACACGTATGTCCCGTGCGAGACAACTAGTCGGTTGACTATTTTGTCCTCTTCAGTTTATTCCGTTAGTCAGTTATGTCCAAAACTAACGAGGTTAGTTAGAAACTTAACGAAACATGACGAAACTGATATACTTTCATCAAAACATAAAAGAGAGACGAAGAGTAGTGTAATCATGAATTATTGGTTTAGAATGGGGTGTCTCTGAGCCCCTCGGCGATAGGCCTTATGAAAGAAGAATTGTCATCGATAGAAAAGACATCATTCTGAACAATGGGATGGTCGTGCCGCACGGCTGCCTACGTATCTCTAAGAGAGAATCAGACCAAAACGTAGTTCGACTCCAAAACACTAAAAAGGATATTTTAGGTATTTTGAAAAGCATTTTGAAAATCGAAGAGGGATTTTTTTTTGAAAAGGTAAAATCATGCGAGGAATCAAGGACTTGACCCAATTACGAAGATACTGTTTGTTGATGAAGTTGTTAAAGTGTGCCGCCCGAGGTTATTGGCGTTGCCATTGTTGCCGAGGTCACGGACTTGGTTGTCATTCTGCCGTCACGAGACTTTATTGATGCGAGTCACGAGACTTGAAGTTCTTTGCCATCATGAGACTTTGAAATTGTTGTCGAGGTCACGGACATGAAGTTTCTTGCCGTCATAGACTTTGAAGTTGTTGCGAGTCACGGACATGAAGTTTGCAGCCGTCACGAGACTTTGAAGTTGTTGTCGGGAGTCACGGACTTGAAGTTTGCTTGCCGTCACGAGACTTTGTAGATGTTGTCGAGGTCACGGACTTGAAGTTTCTTGCCATCACGAGACTTTGAAGTTCTTTGCCAAGGTCACGGACTTGAAGTTTGTTGCTGCCACGGACTTTGTTGATGTTACCAAGGTTACGAACTTGAAGTTCTTGCCGTCCACGAGACTTTCTTTGGTGTCGCAGGTCGCGGACTTGAAGTTCTTTGCCATCACGAACTTTCTTTGGTGTCGCGAGGTTACGGACTTGAAGTTCTTTGCCGTCCGAGACTTTGAAGTTATCGGTTGAGGTGGAGGTTACGGTGGCTCTGTTATGCAAGGATATATGCATCTTGGTCTCGGATAGACCGAATGATTCTTACCTTCTGTGCACGCTATTTGTAAGTACCCAAATCGGCTCATGCCTTAGGTTAAATTTCCCGGCAATTTCGGTAAGTTTCGGTAATTCCCCGGACCTTCCTAGTGTTCCGGAAATATTCCGGAACAGTTCCAAATTGAATAAAAGGCTGAAAAGGAGCCTTCCTAATTAAGAAACACGTTTTTCTTAATTAGGAGGAAGTTTCTAGAATTTGCCACCTTGCATGGTTCTAGAAATGCTGAGTCATTGTGGTTAATGCCGCACGGCTGCATTAGCTCGAGGTCCCTAGCCGCACGGCCTCATTGGCGATTTCAGGCGCCTATAAATAGAGCCCTCCTCTACCCATTTTAATCATCCACAAAAAAGGCATCAATCTCTCATATTACGAAGAAATCCTCCCAAGAAGGCTGCTGGAAGTTCAAGAAGGTGAAGAAGAAGGCCAAGAAGCTACCTCCCTCCTCCTTGAAGATCCAAGATCAACCTCTCCTCTAGCTCCATCCAAAGAAGAAGGAAGCCATTGGTAACCTCGCACGCCCTAACCTTGCATCCTAATTGCTTTATAAATTGCTCATTGCATTGCCTTTATATTGCTTGGGACTTGGTAGATTAAAGATCATATATTTATATTCCCCCTTCCCCTTTTGCATGCATTAGACATCATTTGTCATAAAAATGTAGTCTTTCCCCATAAAGGTGCATCCTTTGCACCTAAAACCCCCATTTTCCAATAAAAATGTCATCTTTATGCATCCTTTGCATATAAAAATCAAATCTTTTCAATCAAAATGCATCCTTTGCAATCAAAATACCTTTTCAAGCATCATTTGCTTTAAAGATCATGTCTTTACCATAAACTAGCATCATATGCTTTTCAAAATGCAATCTTTATGCATCATTTGCATAATGAATTCCAATTTCTTCATAAAAATGCATCATTTGCATAAAAATCATATCGTTATGCATCATTTGCAATAAAGATCATTTCTTTGAATCAAATGCATCATTTGCAACCCAAAAATGTCATCTTTTCATTAAAAATGTCATTTTTACATACATTCCCCCATGTCCCCATTAGTAACCTTGGAACGGACCGATGTAAAAGATCCTATCTTTACATCGTTCCTTCCATAAAGGTTTCATAATCTCTTTAGAAAGGGACACCTTTGAACCCTATATCTCCGATTATCACTTAAGATGAGTATGAAGCATCTATACGAGCTCGACCATCTTAAAGTGTAGGATTGATGGGCTAAGGACCCTCCTTTTCTAAAGAACCTCATCTTTGACTATAAAGAGAGTCATTCTCTCGATCACGCAAGTCCCAAGGTCCAAAAATGCGATGATCACAAGTCAAGATGAGGCGGGATCATAATCCCGAATACATAAAATCCAAGAAATCGGCGACAACCAACAAATGGTTTGTACGTCGGAAGACGACTTAAGGACATTCCCCCTCCCTTATTTTCAAACACATGCACACAAGAAAGCACGCAAGCAAGCACGATTAATGGGATCTTGGGAGACTTGCTCCGGCAAGGCACCTTGGGTGAGCGACGATCCGTTCTTCCCGAGGGTAACAACCTCCGAACCCATAAAACCTTTTTTTCAAAGTTTTGAGGTAATCAAAATGGCGTGGTGACTCCGTTTTCAAATTAAACCGGATGTCTTCAAACTCGCGTGAATCCAACAAAAAAAAAATTTTGGGCACACATTCACAGTTTGGCGACTCCGCTGGGGATATCCCAAAGGAGAAAAGCTTTTATTTTCAAAACAAAATCGATACTCGGTATATAGGTGGAAACCACTTACCCTTCTGTACACTCCACGATGTGGGAGTTGGGATAACCGGTGGTTTAACAATCCCACGTACCGGTATCCTTTTCGAAAAAAAATTTTTTTGAAAAAAAAAAAAGAAAGCTTTTCCCTTTGAGCGGGTTAGACTCCGTCGCCGATTTCATTAATCATGCTTGCTTTCTTTACCTTGCATTGCATCATTTGCATCTTGGAATCTGTGCATACTTTGAACGGGAAACAACCCGAAAAATAGCAAAAGGAGTGGAACACGGAAAATTGATCCATGCGGTCGTACGGCTCAATCCTCCTTGGATTCGACCGGGCGACCTCGGTGGCAATTCCACCGGGAAAAATCATGGTTAATACGCGATCCTAGCGGCTTGGGGCTACTCGGCTCCATGGCGGCCAGGGCTCCCGAGAAAATTTACGTGCTTATGTGTTGCATTTTCCCGTCCGAAAATCATTCCTTTAAAACACATTATGAAAATCTCTGTTTTAACTCAAAGGAACATTTTTAGGAGACCGCACACTACGCGCACATTTGATATATCTGTACACTTTGCACGCACGTCCTTCAAACCCGAGGGTGGTTCAGTGCGATCACGGACAGCCTTACGATGCTCCCGGGCGCGCACGGAATCATCCCAACCTCCCCATGGCAGCCAGTGTCGACCAATGCACAGTCCGTGTCACACGTTTCAAAAAACCGTGACTTTTGGTTGGTTTTTGGTCTAGTCTGTGTCATATAGCCCAGTTGCATACCCTCGTAAAGGTCAAGCCTTAGTTCATAACGGAAGAAGAACTCTGCCAAAATTCCGACAAGGAAAAATTGGCGAGATCTCGACTCCGACATTGACTATTGACCTTGACCTGCACGGAATGCGTAAGAGTCAAGACCGAGTCTTTGCCAACAAATCAAAAGATCTTTCGCTCAAGCGAAGCTCTGCTAAAATTCCGACAAGGAAAAATTGGCAAGATCTTGACCCGGCATTGACTTCGATTCTAACTCACGCCCGGCGTATGCAACGAAGTTCAATGTGACACTGTGTCATCCGGCTTTTGCCGCCCGACCCATGCCTATTATCTTCTCGGACATTACCGAAAGTCAAAACGTCATTCGCTCAGCGAAATTACGCAAAATTCTATCAAGGCGAAGACGAGACTTTCCCGGTATTGCCTTGACTATAATCCACATCGCTCGTGCGTTAAAAGGTCCCATGCCCCGCTAGACCCGTTAGGAGCGTTCTTTACTCTCGGTCGGTGGGATCCGCGTGCCTATAGGACCCTCGCCCATCCACCTGGGAGGTCGAAATACGGGTGGAATACGAGGGGCTTATAGACGTAGTGACGGAACCCGGCTGATCCGGGATCTAGAGTAGTTACGAAAAAGAAGGGCAAGCCCCTTTTCCAACCAAATAGATATTAATAAAAGACAACATTTTAAGTAAAGCTGGAAGATTCTAATTTGCATATTGCACGAGCCTTCGACTAAACACCTACCCCGAGTCTAAACCTTTCCTATCCCTTTCCCTTGCGAGAAAGAAGTGGGTGAGAACACCGGGTCGGCGACTTGTTAGCGCGGGAATTCTCGAACAGGTTCGCGAGAATCCTCGGTTTGAGTCGATCGAGAGAGTCGAGAATGTCCGATTCGACGAGAAACGGCCTTGGTTTGGGTAACCGAGATGACTAGGGAAGAAGAGCTAGCCTATAGCCAATCCCCTCCTCCATCCACATATAATCCTTTGCCAAAACTTGTCCCTTTTCGGTCTTCCCCAACATCCCAGAGCCGTCGGGGTCAGGCACCCTCCACGGCCTTTGCATCCCAGGTGGGACTCTTTCCCTCCTTTCGGCCTAATCCAAATCTCTTTACTTTGGAATCCAGTACCACCACGACCTCTCTAATTTCGTCAACGCCTTTGTGAATTTGCCTATCTCTCGAGAGCAGTGGTAGTGAAGAATCGATCGGAAACTTGAGAATAGGAATGGATGGATTTACGGTGATGATGACGGTTCGGTAGAAGGAATGGACTTGGAGTCGGCGAAGTGAAACCCGAAGGGCAAGATGAGGTAGAAAACCACGGGACCGGAATAGGGGATGAAATCACTTCAAAGTGTATTTGCGGCTGTGTGAAGGCTCGGAAAAGGAAAAAGATGCTAGCTTAGATGAGGCGGTATATGAGTCCTACATCCTAGAGTTCAATACTCCTTACAAAGACTTGGTCGGTGAATGGAGGATTTAATTGAAGCCCTAGTTGAAAGAGGAAAGTGGGCTCCACCCACCGTCTGGAAAACGTAAGCATCGCGGAAGCCAAACTCTCATCGGGGAGAGTAGACTGCATTACGGTGTTAGTAGTCACTCCACGAGACCTTGTCCGAAGAAGAGTGTATGGATGCCTGGAAAGAGTCTTAAGTCTCGGCGACCCGAGTCCCCTTTATGTCTGTGACGACAACGATGTTTTCTTGGTAATTCCCAAGTCGGAGGAGGAGTCCAAGATACCTCTTATATGGCGTCAAGTATCCCGACACACTTTTGCCCTCATTGGTCATCGAGTCAAGACGAAAGTTCCCGCGAGAGTTCTGCGGTGATGCGTGAAGACACGGTCGAAGTGCCGGAAGGAGCAGTAGAAGAGTGGTTAGCCCGAAGCCAAAAGCCCGAGAAAACCTTCCGACGGTGAAGAACGAAACCCGCCATGAGGTTTGACCCCTTGCGAAATCCTTATTGATGATGGAATTTCTCACTTGAGAAAATGTTTGGCCAATGTCAAAGATGCCGTCGGAAGGGCTGACCCACTAGAGAAAGAAGGGACATGCTTGACGGTGATGAGGAATGTGATCCCACTCTGTTGAAAAATTGTTGGACTGGATGAGAAAGCCGGTCGCCGGGCTCCAAACCACGAAGGTGATAACTCCTGTTGCATGTTGACTTTGAAAAGTTTGAATGAGGCTGTGAAGGCTCTAAACGGAGAAGGAAAAGTGAAACCGACCAACTACTAAGCCAATCGAGAGAGTCGAGAACCACTGAGAAGGTCGAAAGCCGTTAACTTGGGATCGAGATTCGAGAAGCGGCCTACGCCTCCCGGTAGTGCCATTAATCGGATTAATCGGCGGAATTGGCCATACGCCGGCAGAGCCCGCCTCGACTTTGAAAGAGCTAACGAGAATCCTCCGGTAGGAATAATGACTCGGGAAAATCTAATGTCTATGTGATGACTCGGTGCAGACGAGATGAGTATTGAGCGGCCTAAGGGTGACAAAAAGAATGCCGTCTCGGAGCCAAAGACGAGATAAGAGGCCTTATAAGCGGAAGTAGAAAAGCCGGACTCGACAAAGAGGATCCGGTGTTGACTCGGTTGAAGTGTACCCAAGCCAATATCTCCTTGTGGTCCTGTTAACCTCTTCATACCCTCATAAGTTGAAGCTAGAAGAAAGTTTGGCCAAGACCATGGTGCCCATAGATGTCACCCCGGATGAGGTCGTCCAAATGATTGGAAGTATCCACTACGGAAACATCATTACCTTCATGACTTGGACACCAAAGTATGGGGCTAGTCATGCGAACCTCTTTACATCACAGTCCGGTTAGAAGGCGTCGATTGCCACGGGTATTAGTCGATGGAGGGTGCAATGAATGTCTTGCCCGGCCAAGATGATGGACTTATTGGACTTGAAACCAACAGATTTGAAGCCTTCTAGTCGAGACTATTAAGGCTTATGACTCCACTGCACGATCGGTTTTGGGGATTGCTACTCTCGAAGCTGTGGTTCGGAAAAAAGGTCATGGACGTTGATTTTCAAGTGATTGATATTCCGATTTCATTTCTTGCTCTCTGGGACGGCCTGGATCCACCGAGATAAATGGGGTAGCCTCTACTTTGCACCGGTGCGTCAAATTTCGGTCAAATGATGGTACTATCACCACCATTTATGGAGACAGTGTCACGGTAGAAGGAACCAGCCTTTGGAGACATCCCGATATTGGAAATCAAACATGATGACGAAGGGTTGGCATTGACGGGATTCTCTGTAGCTCCTTCCAAAGCACAAGTGTGTTGCGGCGACCTCACTACTACTTAGATAAAATCCCTCTGCCATGAGAATGATGAGAAAAATGGGTTATCTTAGGGACTTGGATTGGGTAGAAGACTTCGAGTCGCAATACCATCATTGATGTAAAGGAAGCAGACTACCGAGATACGGCTTGGGAGTACAAACCGAATGACGAGAAAAGTTAAAGGGGCCCGGCTTCATCCCTACGGTTTATCCACGACCCATTACTTTACAAAGGCGGGACACAATACGATAAAAGTGATCACCGAGATCTCCTTGCGAGAAAACCCTTACGGAGAATCTTGAGAAAGTAAGGGGAAAGCCGGCCAATCCTGTTCGAAGAATGTTCCTTGACTTGCCGAGACATTCTGGGGCTACCACTACCGTTCGAGCAGTATGTCTTCAAAGGAAACTCGAGACGGCGTCAAAGAATCGGCATCCGGGGTAATGGACTTCTCGGCTTTCGAGTTAGCTCTTCGAAGATCAGCCGGATAGAAGCTGCCAATAGTGAAGACAGTGAGTGGGGCTTGCTACGGTTGTTTGATGAAGAAGCACGAGATCCCGAATTTGATCGACTTCGGCTCGAGATGATGAGATAGTTGCCGTAATTGGAGACGGTGGTGAAAATCCTTTTGATCCCGCACTTTGGTAACTAAGACGAAATGCCGTTGAAGAATTGGGAGACGTTCTCGGGACCGATAGCGGCTTGGCAAATGATAGCGGAGCTTGGATTGGTACCTCGTCCTTCTCAACCCGGTTGTGTCAAACACCTGTTGTCTATTCGGTCAGTCGGGAATCTTTGAATTCCGAGTCCTACGAGTCATCCGAAGGCCTCACGCTGAGGACTATCAAAATGTAATCGATGTCATCTTTCCCCTTATTTTGAATGAAATGACGAGATCTTTACGAGTATCCTCTTATTGCCAACTTAACAAATGATAAATTAACTCAAAACTTAACAACAGTTAATAATGAATCATTTGAACAAGAGATCTGAAACACACTAAATGAACAATACATTAAAGAAATCTTTAAGCGAGGTTTCGGAAAAGAGGAAAACCGGGCCCAAGGCCGAGGAGGTTTTGACAAGTGTGAACTTGGAGTGCGTCGAGGAACCTAAAGAGACACGAGATCGGAAACTTCTTCCGGGGTTGAGCACGGGACGGTGATCGATCGATGCTCGGGGAATACGTCGACGTGTTTGCATGGTCATACGGGGATATGCGGGGCTAGACGGTTCGATAGTAGAGCACGAGAATCCCTCTAGCACCGGATGCTAAGCCGGTAAAACGAAGCGAGGAAGATCGAAGCGAGAATGGTCTCTACGAGGTCAAAGAAGAAATTGAGAAGCTACGCGGGTAGGATTCATCGAGTCATCGAATATCCGACATGGTTATCCAATATTGTGACCGTCACCAAGGCCCGATGGGAAGGTGCGGCTGCTTTGTGTGGATTTCAGAGATACGAACAAGAGCCGGCCCAAGGACGATTACCCTTTGCCAAACATAGAGCATCTGGTGGACTCCAGCTTGCCAACTACGAAGTCAAATCCTTCGTTGATGGCTTTGCGGGGATACAACCGAGATCAAGATGGCGAGGAAGACCAAGAAAAGACGGACCTTCACCACACCGTGGGAACTTGCTGTTATACGGTGATGCCATTTGGGCTTAAGAACGCCGGGGCTACTTACGAGGGCGGCGACCGCGCTTTTTCATGACATGATCCACAAGGAGATTGAGGTCTACGTAGACGACATGATAATCCACTCCAAAGGCAGGACGGGCGGCACTTTGTTGACTGCGGAAGTTCTTTGAGAGGTGAGACAACATTCCATGAGACTAAACCACACTAAATGCACCTTCGGAGTGACAAGGGGAAAAGTGCTTGGGTATATGGTCACGGAGCGAGGTATCGAAGTTGACCCCCAAAGATCAAAGCCATTATGGATATGAGGCCACCTCGGACCCAGGACGAAGTCAAGAGCTTTATGGGAAAAGCTGCGGTACATTAGCCGTTTCGTCAATCGATTGACCACTATGTGCGAGCCCATCTTCAAGCTCATGAAGAAGAACGTAGACACGAGAATGGACCGAAGAATGCCGGGATGCTTTTGACCCGGATCAAGGCATACTTGGTACATCCTCGTCTTATGCCCCCACATAGACGAAACCTCTTACGCTCTATCTCGCACATCCTTGATACGGCGGTTGGGGCTATGCTTGCTCGGGGAGAAGAAAGACTCTCGGGTAGAAAATGCCATTTACTTTGTCGGTAGGAAGGCTGCGGGAAGTGAGCTCAATTACTCGGCATGTGAAAAGACACATGCGGGGCCGAGTGCAGGTAGTCGGCAAGTTGAAGCATTATATGCGAAGCCCGCTGTGAATTTGGTCTCAAAAATGGACCCCATCAAATACATCTTTGATAAGCCTTCCCTCTCGATGCGTCTAGCAAAGTGGTCCTTCTTCTTAGCGAGTACGACATCAACTATGTGACCGAGAAAGGCCATCGAGGGTCAAGCGTTGTCGAGACCACTGGCAAACTTTCCCGGTAATGAAGACGAGAGGGCTGAACCCCAATTCCCGAGATGAAGGGATCTTTGCGGTCGAGCACGAAAACCGATGGCAATTGTTCTTTGACGGAGCCGCTAACAAAGAGGAAACGGTATCGGGATGCTCTTGGTCGATCTAAAAGATGAGCATACACCCATAGCCCTCAAGTTGAACTTCCTGCCACGAACAATGTTGCGAGTATGAAGCTGCATTCTTTGGTTTGGAAGGCTGCCTTAGAAAGGAATGTCGAGGAGCTAGAAGTTTACGGAGACTCGGCCACGATCATCAACCGGGTTTCCAACAAGTGGAAGGCTGTGGACCACTAACTGCAGCGGTATCATGCCCATATGGAGGAGTTGATTGGACGGTTCGGAGAAGTGACCTTCCACTACTTGCCAAGGGAAAAGAGCAGATTCGCGAGATGCCCTAGCTACTCTAGCCTCATTGGTAGAGATCCACAGGAAAAGCCATAAAACCCTTTCGAGTGGGTAGAAGAGAAGCCCCGGCCTTACATTTGTGAAGTAGACACGGGACCCGAGCCTATAAAGGAACCACAGGTACAATCAAATTTACCGGTTCCTCAAAGATGGAGAGTCGGCTTTCGAGAGGCAAAGAAGGTAGACCAAAAGAAGGTGTCGAGCCAAGAGCTTGCAAGCCACGAAAAGGTTGGCCTCCCATTATGTCATTCTAGGAGGCAACCTATACAAGAAGCGGTACCAAGGACCACTCCTCTTGTGCGTCACTCAAGAAAAGGCCAAAGAGTTGATGGTGAAGTCACGATGGTCCACTGCGGTCCTCGTATGAATGCCGAGCCACGATGCAAGTGATCCTCGAGAATGGGTTACTCTTGGATTTCCATGGAAACGGTGTGTGTCCGGCACGTCCGAGCATGCGACAAGTGCCGGCGGTTTGCCAACCTCAACCATCTCCGCCTCATGACACATCTTGCATGACGACTCCTTGGCCGTTTGCAACTTGGGGTATTGACGTGATAGGGAAAATAGCCCGACGGAAGCAATGGACATGAATTTGTGCTAGTAGCCATCGACTACTTCACCCAGTGGGTAGAGGCCAAGTCTTACAAGGTCCTCACTTCCGAGAAAAGTGGCCCAATTCATCAAAGAAAACATAATGTGCGAGATATGGGGTGCCCAGCGAGATCATTTCCGATAATGGGTCGCACTTTGAAGGGGCTGCGATAGGTTCTTTGTCGAGTCGGGATCACTCGCCACAAGTCGTCTCCGTATAGACCTCGAGACTAATGGAGCCGTGGAAGGCTGCTAATAAGACGCTCGAACGGATCATCAGGAAAATGGCCACCGTGGTCGTGATTGGCCCGAAAAAGCTGCACTTGGCACTGCGGGGCTCTGACGTACGTCGAATAGCTACGGGAGAAACTCCTTTTGCCTTAACCTACGGGATGGAGGCGGTGTTACCGGTGGAGTTGGAAATCCCGTCATTAAGGGTCCTCTGGAAAATAGTGTCAATGAAGTAGAATGGTTGCGCGGCCGGCATGATGAGTTAGCCTGCTTGATGAAAGAAGGCTAAAAGCCATGGAACACACCCGAGCCTACCGGGCGGATGGCGGGCGTTTGATAAAAGGTCGAGGCCGGAGACATCAAAAGGGTGACTTAGTGTTGAAAGTGAAGCCCCTACCGGAGGCAACCCCACAGGAAAATGGGAACCCGTTTGGATCGGCCCTTATGTGGTGCGAGAAGATACTATCGGGAGGAGCCATGAAGCTTGCGGACACAGACGGCAATCCCTTTGTCCACCCGGTCAGCGGTGATAAGCTCAAAAGATACTATGTCTAAAAGAAAAAAAAATAAATAAAAAAAAAGTGCAAAAGAGTAATACCCGGCTAAGTGAAAACCCCAAAAGGGCGGTCTAGGCAAAAGACGGGGTTGCACATAAAAAAATCTTAGTGCAAAAAGAGTAATGCCCGGCTAAGTGAAAACCCAAAAGGCGGTCTAGGCAAAAAACGAGGTTGCACATAAAAAAAAAAAAAAAAAAAAGAAAAATATATATAGTTCACGGAATGAACTACGAAGACTGAGCCCCTTAGTCTTTCTTGTAAAAGGGGAACGTAGGCGGCCATATATGGTTCGGTCTAAACAATAAAAGGACAATCAAGCTTCCATGAAGTGCGTCCTAAATAATAAAGGGTATTTCGGTTTTCATAAAAACGGGTCCCAATCAATAAGACATTTGAATTTCCATGAAATGTGTCTTGATTAATTTCTAAAATAATATTTCTTGTTCATTACAAGTTAAAAACTTCTTGATGAGTTCAAGCACGGTCTACCTCTTGACTACTGCTAACACTGCTACAAAGATCTAAAAATACAATAAAATGCCTAAATAAACTAATGTGTTTGCAAAATGGCAATAAGAAGATCCTAAGAAAAGATTTGTCGGTCGTCATTATTTGAGTCTTCTTTGGTCTTCTTCCCTTTTCCTCGGCCCGTCGAGTCTTCTTCCTCTTTTTATCTATGATGTCGGTATCCCTCATCCCGACCTCAGGTATCCTCATTTGGAGCCTCCACCAAACCCGTGTCAATAAGTGCTCTCTCTGCACGAGCACGAGTCCGCACCTCCTCCCTGCGAGCCTCGGTCGAAGGAGCGACCTCGGACAACCTCTTGTGCAGAGCCTCCATGTCTCCCGACCAAGTCACCCAGGTTGGTTATGGCGACTCGCCTTAGCCTCGGTCTCCCTCAAAGTCCTGCTCGAGTCACGGTCGGCCCCCAATAAAGCTCGACGTCTCTCCTCCAGATGACACAGTCGCTCCCATCTCCCTCTCGTACCCGGTCCAGTAGACGGTGGTCAAGATGGTACTCTTCACTGCTCTGAAGATAGCCTGGGTGGGAAGCGAGTGTATGTCAAGCCCTCGAGAAGAAAGAGAAGGCTGGTTTGGATCCCTCATATCCAATGACACCACCTCCATGGTGCGAATGTCCTCCCAATCACTCAAAGGCTCTGTAAAGCCCCAAGCTTGCTGGATACTAAGCGGGGGAATGTAGAAGGATGACCGGCGAGAACCCTGGAACCCTCACGGCCATAGGACTCACGAAATATCCTCTGAGTGTGCAACCTCCATGAGGTATCCACCAACGGATGTCCAGAAGTGGATAGCCTAGCCATCGTCGGCTCCCGGCTACTCTGCGGTCACATTTGCCTCGGTGCACCTCTCCGAGAAATCACCCGAGGGCAGAGTCGGCAAAGCCCCTGGCAAAGCCAGAGCCTCTCACTGCGGCCATAAGGTCGGCACGAGCGGACTCCGGATCTCATGAAATGGTCTCCCGAGCCATCTGTCAATCCCATTAAGTGTCTCTCCCAAAACCGGCGGGACAATATCCTTCCAGCCTTGAGTCTCTAACCATGTCCAAGAGACCACTATGACGGATCCCCGCGGACTCGGCGGTGAACGGAGCGGAGAATACGCAAAGGATAAATGCGTCCATAGCCACCGTGGTCGCAGCCATATACGGAGACCCAGCACACTAGGGATATCGGAAAGGTCAATCTGTCAGGGCTACCATCATCCTCTCGGCCTCCCGGAGGAATCTGCGAGAAAAGATGCAAGCTTTGCCGCCACCGGCACGTCTCCGATCCAGCGGAATAGATATAGCCTCAATCTCGGGACCCCCAATCAAGGCTCGGAAGTCTTCATGCGTCGGGACAATCTCGTTATAAGAAAAGCGATAAACATGTCTCGGACGTCCCCGAACTTTCTTTGCGGCTCTCAAAGGTCCCAATCGGGCGGGAGATCCCTCAAATGCCATAAAGACTTGATCTTGAAGGAAGAATCAAGCGGCCCCTATGAGATTGGAAGTTGTGTCTCACCCAAGATTCAAGATCGGACAGAAAACGGTCTCGCTTCCCCCTTTGCAATCTAACGGGCTTCTCCATTGCAAAATGACCAAAGATGGTGCTTTTAGGTCCAAAATGTGCTGCAGGAACAATTGGGACAAGTCTAAGTTGAAAATGAAATGAAATGGCCAAGCCTTGCTTTTATTCGAGAAAATAACCGGTTCGAGACAGGCTGTGAGCCGCACGGCTTCATTTGCCCTCTGACAAAACCGCACGGCTACATTAGCCATCTGCGAAAAAAATTCTGCGGCAACCAAGTTGCTTTGCCCAAGGGAGTTTTCACCCCACTTTTTCAGCAAAACATGTACAAAAACATATCCAGAAGCCATTCAAGCATTTATATACCATTATAAATCATTTTGGCCCAGTTTGACCCGAATTCCAAGCAAAAATTGCCACAGAGGCTCGAGATAATATGCAAATTAAAAAAGCATAAATTAGAAAAGTAAATAAAGCATTAATACAATGTCTTCGCCCCATCGGCGCCCAAATAAAGCAAAAATAAACAAAGTGTGCATAAAAATGTGTTCATTGTTTGTTTTGTGCCTAATTCCCACTCTAGAGACCTCCTAGGCCTCAGATTCTTCTTCTTCTTCATCACTACTCGGCTCATAGATGCTAGCCTCCCTCATGAAGTCCTCTTGGTCGCTCACGTCGAGACAAATGGACATTATCGTGCCCGTACTCGGCCCGGTTTGCTCGAGAATGTCGGCGTTGGGTCCCCGCCCAGAGGCATAGCGCTTTGGAAGAGTACTCCGAGGCCGATGAGGTAGACGGTGTGCCCCAGGCATATCGTCTCTCCTTGCGCCAGGAGCTCTTGTGCATCAGCTAGCCGCCTTTGAAGCGCGAGGCCGGCTTCCTCGAAGGACCGGCACACATGTCCTTCCGGCCCTAATGCACGACCGGCCTATCATAAGTGCGATTGGAACACGAGAAAAAGAAGAGAAAAATCTCGGAAAAATCTCGGAAAATCTCGAAAATTGCAAAAAGCAAGAAAGGCTGAAAAGGGAAAGACCCTAAAAGTATACTTACAGTCTTGTCGGGCGGCGGGTATCTTGGGGCTCCCTAGTGTCGAGGACGGGAATCCTCATCCTCCTCGGAACTCCATGGACCACGTAGGACGGAGTGCGCGGGAGGGATCGGCGGAGTCGGTAGGCTCATCACTCCCCCATTACCTGAGTGACCGCCAACTTCACTAGCCACGCACGTGGCGTCCTCGAGTCGGCACTCCACAAACACGGCGTAGGGGTATCCATGTCAAAATACTCCTCTGCCAGTTATACCTCCTGGTATCTCTCAATCTCGTCCTGCAGCCAATCCACAGGCTGCGGCATCCGTCTTTGGAGGATCTGAGGAGTAATGGCGTCAATGGAGGGACATGGCCATCTTTGCCTCGAGAAATGGTCCCCCAAATATATGACATCACATGTCGGCCCGGTGAGCCATCTCCTGCGCCTAGTCGCCTCAATGGCCTCTCCCGGCAAAATCTCAGGATACACCTGCCCCGGGTAGAAGTCCACTCCGTCGTGCCCATCCATTGTTGATGACCAGGCCTCACCATCTTATGTCGAAGGTAATCCGGGTCTTTCTGTGAATTTATCCCTCGCATCTCCCCTCCGGCGAATCATAGCGGGGAAAATGGTGATATCGCTCTGTTGGTTCCAAGGAAAGAACCCGATCACCTCGCGAGAACCCGGGCTGCATGTTCAAAACATCAAAAAGGTCATTCTCTCTCTCATAAAAGTCTCAAGACGAGAAAAAAGAAAGAGAAAGAAAGAGACTACCTCGAGGCAAATGAAACGAGTCCATAGAAGCGGCCTTATTCACAGTTGTACATGTCTAAGGAGAAGTAGAGCTCAGCCAATCCGGCCTCTCCCTAGAGAGACCAGTCCCTATCCCGTCACATCAACCAAGAATCGAGGAGGCAAGTCATGGCCGGTGTCCCGAGAATTAGCAAAAATGGTGGCCAGATAGCATCAACCACACAAAAGCTCTAGCCGGTGGTGGCGGTCACATCATTAGCGGCAAAGTTACGCATGCGGTTCTGACGCCACCTCGACATTCCGTGTCTCCATACCCAGCCCCTTGGGAATCAACTCAAATCCAACCAAATTCTGAAACTCCTCGGCAGTAATATGGTCTCTCCAAGTCACGGGCCTCCCGGTGAACTGTAGGCCAGTAATAGCTGTGAAATCGGCATTAGTCACTGTCAGCTCTCCCCAGCTCAGATGGAAGCTATGGGTGCTATCCCACCAGAACTCAGAAAGGGCCTGGATCAAGCCCTTGCTCTTAGAGGTGATATGAACACCCCTGCCGATAGCCTCGACGAACGAATCCAGGCCGGTAGCCCTCACCAAATCCTTGGGGTTCACCCCATTCTTCTCAAAATCCGGCATCCTCTGCCAAAGCTTGACTGCAATCTCTGATGGTCCTCTAGACTTGTTCTCCTGTAGACAAGCACAAAAAGAAATGTGTCAGTCCTTCATCATTTTCAAAAGCATGCATATATTCACAAAAGTGCACATATTTTTCAAAAGAAAAGCATTCACAAAAGTTTTTCTAGCATCATTTGCATCAAAAAAGCGTCTTTCATCACTTGAAACGCGTCATGTCAAGTCCCATTGCTTTCCTAAAGCACAAAATCACAATTTTCACAATTCTTTGCACATAAGCATTATTCTTTCAAAAATGGCATGCATGAATCCTTTTCATCTTCCAAAATCATGTTTTCTCAAAATTTTGACCTAGTTCTAGCACATGCAAGAACTCCGTCTCACTTTAGACAATTATCATTCTTACTTTATTTGCGAGAAAAAAGTGGGTCATTCTCACTATTTTTGTCAAACAAATTGCACATTGCATGTTCTTAGCCTCATAGGTTATTCATCAATATCTCAAAATCATTCAAAAATCCTAGGAAAATCCTAGAAAATTCCTAAGTTCGGGTCAAGCCCTAAGTCATTCAAAATTCAATCAAAATCGACGGAATTGAGCCAAATAAGAATGCTTACCCCAACCGGACGCGGGTTCGTCGATTTGTGCTCTCTTCTCCCCGGGTAAAGCTCCGACGGAGGCGTAAGAAAGTCATACTTTCTTTCCGTTCGAACGAGTTCTTTCCTCCTCCTCCGAGCGGCCGCGGAGATATTTCTCCTTGCTTGCCTCGGTATAGGATTGCCCTCCGGATCCATCTCAAATCAAAGGAAGCAAAGGGAATTGAAGGAATTCAAAATTTCTCTTCCTCCTCTCTCTCTCTCTGCGTTCTTGGGCGGCAACACAATGCCAATGGCCCGTTCAAATCTGATTTTAAATAATCTGGTAAAATCAGGCTTCTAGCCATACGGCTTCTTTTTCTCCATCTCATGCCGGCGGCCTCATTCGCTCTGAGCGAGAAAAGAATTACAATCCTGCCCCTGGACCTTCCACTTGGGCATGCGAATTTCCCGTTATCTTTTTAACTAAGATAACATCTTTTTCGAGAAGATATCCCTTGATCTCTTAAGCAATTGAGCTTTCTTCCCAGTCGCCTCAGATTAATTCCGTTATAACGGGATAATGCTAAGTGACAACCTCAGTATTGTCAAGAACTCTACAACTTAGCTTACCTCTATCCAGGATAGTGACGTATGCTAAGTTCTCTAAACTTAAGCTTACCTCTATCCCCGAATAGTGACGTGTATGCTCGAGTTCCCTCTTAACTTAAGCTACCTCTATCCCCGAATAGTGACGTATGCTCGAGTTCTCTGCAAACTTAAAGCTACCTCTATCACGAGATAGTGAAGTATACTTAAGTTCTTCTAGCTTAAGCTACCTCTATCTATGTCAAAAGAGATAGCGCCGTAAACACTAGTCTTCGTTATTTCCGTCATAAAGAAATAACGCCATCTAGCTTTAGCTACCTCTATCTCTGTCAAAAAGAGATGGCGCCGTAAGCTTTAGTCTTCGTTATTTCC